>MINK01175215.1:0-11273 GCA_001735545.1 Phormia regina
CAAAAAAGTAATAAAATAAACCTTATTGATTATGATAACTAAATCTCTAGGAGTTATCTGAAACGTGGCAAAATCTACTGAATGATAACAACCACCATATGTGGTTGGGGTACTGATGTTTGAAACGCTCAGAAAAATTGTTTAACACCAATCGACTCAGAATAATTTTTTGATTTAACGGTGCTCGTCAGGATGTATGTAAACCTTGTGCATAAAGTAAAGGACATAATATATTTTATTGTTGAAATTATTATTGATTGGTCTATAATTTCTCCTCGGTCGCATTTTAAATACTGCTTAGAATAGGACTTTAACGCTAACAAATATATTATTTATGTCTCTATTTAAATGAATTTCGTAACGAATAAGTTCTATACAGACATAAATTGAAGTACAACATTTTGGGAAGTTAGGTCCATGATTAGGTATGCCTCTAAATATGCTTTATTACCTATAATCATAATTCTTTTTGGATTTGAAGTAGAAAATAATAGTTAATACAATCATTAAGTTTTAAGATTATTAACAAATATCAAGTACAGAAAATATTCAATTATTATTTTATTTATAAGTAAATTAAAACTTACTGCATCCATCACTATAATTTACTAATAATTTAATTACAATAATAAATTGTTAATTAACTTTAGCTACATAAAAATAAAATTCCTTAACAAATTCATTTAAATAGTAACTTAAACTTTTATACTAATTAACTTGTTAACTAAAGTGAAGAAAAAAAAAACAAAAATGTTTTCATATTTTAAGCACGAAAATACAAAAGCAAATTTTCCATTAACAAACTAAAACATGTGGTTGTGTTCATTACTTTTAATTGCAAGTCTATTTTACTATATCATATAATCTTTTCAACTACAATATGCTAAGAATTTCTGTTTTACATAAATGCAAAAGAAAAAAGAAATTTCCACGGAATTCATAAGTTTATAATAAAGTGATTTCTAAGCTAAGCATGACTCATGTAATTTTTCCAAATATTTTCTCTAATATAAGCAATTTAAAACATTAAAGCATTAGAGATAGAGAGCGTGTTTTCAAGAAATTTGCAAAAGCAACAAAAATAATTTCCTTAATTATTCACTCAAGGAAAAACGAAAAAAAAAGAAATGTTGTCAGTACAATACATTTATATTTATATATGTGTGTGCATATATTCTAACATGTCTGTTATTTTGGTACTCATTTGTTTGGGTGTTAGACAAGAAAATAAAAAAGTAGAAATAAAAAATAGTTATAATAAAACTTTAAAGTTAATTCTGATGGAAAAAGTATAGAAAATAATTGTCTGCGTTCCTATACCAATGACACCATTTGACGAGACTTTATTTCCGTCTATTAAAAAAAAAAAATGTATGTATGTTTGCATGAAAATACCTATATGTATACATATATCGCGATATGTCATTGTGTTTTATTATATTTCTAGGAACCCGACAAAATAACACTCATTTTGTCAGACATTTAATGTTTAAATTCACACCGATAAGAATAATATAAACATATACATATGAAATCACTCACACTGCAAAACCTTAAAAATACTTTTGTATAGAATTGTGAAAAAAAAAGAAAAAAACAATCCATACTCGCAATAATAGTTTATAGTATGGCAGACAGTCATGTTGATACACACATACATATGTATGTAGGTATGTGTATATGTGTATATGTGTATTTAGTTGTTTTCTTTAAAAGTGTTGCGTGTTAAAGCCATTGTTGTCACTGTAAGTGACATACGGTAAGATAATATTTCATAGACACAGACATATAAACTCACTCCAATATTTATAAATACATACGAGTTAAATAATTTGTATAAAATTTACAAATACATTTACATGCAAGGTCTCATATAAATATATTTGTGGCAGTTTGTTAAACGAGTGTTGTAAACTCATGGAAACGATTGTGTTGAACACTTTCTAAAAATAAGGATATAATTAGCTTTAAAGTTGTCATATTGATTTGACTACTTTAATATCATGAGTTTTGAAGTTTATTTAATTTTAGTTTTTAACATTTTAAATGTCAAATATGAAATACAAATAGGATAAGAAAATTTATATAAATTAAAAATATTTAGATTTTATTATAATTATAGTAATTTATTAAAGAATTTAAGGGTTAAACTGGTAAATAATGAATTTGTAATTGGAAAAATTAAATTTTATTTTAAAAGGAAACTATAAAAAAAGAAAGTGTATGTGTATGTGATCAGTTCCGTCAAATCTTTTTTTCTTAACTAAATGTTTTCGAAGGATATTATTTGATAATAATTTTAATTTTTTAAAATTTTATTGGAATTGATAAAATGAAAAACTAAAATTCAATTTTATTAAAAAATTAGAAGCACTAAAGCAAAAAGAAAATATTTAATCAGTGATCATTTTCTCCCTTAATTTTTAATTGGTATAAATTTATATTTTAAATAAATTTACAGTTCTTACAAAAAATATAAAGAAACATTAATTTTTATACCCACCATCAAAAAGATGGGGGGTCATTCCGTGTGTAACATGTCGAAATAATCGATTAAGACCCCATAAAGTATATAATCTGGGTCGTGGTTCGATTCTGAGTCGATCTAGCCATGTCCGTTCGTCTGTCCGTCTGTTGAAAGCAGGATAGAGCTCGAACGGAAAATCGTAGGGAGACGAAATTTGGCCCAATTATTTGTCATATACAAGGTTTGTTTAGGATTGAGCAAAATCCGTTAGTAATTAACAAAATTATGGACAAAATACTAGATGCACCCTGTGCTTCTAAATCAGTTTTTTGCTGATAATTCTGAAACAAAACCATGTAGAACAACGAAATTTTATACGCAAAGTTTGAAAACCGAAAATGGGCGTGGTCTGCCACCTTACCGCCCACCTCCTATATAAAGAGAAATGTAAAAAAAAATTGTTTAGAAATAGATCAAAAACAAATAAAAGCCATGGTCCGCCCACTTTACCATATGGGCAAAGTACTAGAAACACAGGGTGTCCTTTGTAGCTTCAAATCAAAGTTTTTTGCTGATATATCCTAGAAATATGCATGTAGGACAGCGAAATTCCACTTCACCGCCCGTCTCCCATATAGGCAAAATACTAAAAACACAGGGTGTCCATTGCAGCTTCATTTCATAGGTTTCTGTTGATATCTCTTAAACAAAAGCATATACCATAATGAAATTTTGTACAGTTAGTTCGAATGTTGATATAAACTTGGAAACAAAAAAATGGACATGGTCTGCCCCCTTTACCGCCCAACTTCCATATAAGGTGAAACGTCAAAACAATTTTTTACAAATAGCTCAAAGGCAAATGTAACCTCAGAAACACAAAATGGACATGGTCAGACCACTTTCCCCACCCTTTTTACCCGTTCATCAACCATATGAGCAAAATAATAGAAACACAGGGTGTCCATTGTAACATCAATATTCTAGAAATAAGTATGTACGACAACGAAATTTTGTACAGTTAGTTCGAGGGTCAATAGAAATTTGGAAACTAAAGATGAGAGCGGTCCGCCCACTTTACGCCCACCTCCCATATAAGGTGAAATTACAAGGAAATTTTACTCATTAGTTCAAAGACCATCATAATACCGACAACAAAAAATGGGCGGGGTCCGCCTACTTTACCTCCCGTCTCCTGTTTATGCAAAACACTAGAAACACAGGGTGTTCATTGTAGCTTCATTTCATAGTTTTCTGCTGATATCTCTTTAACAAAAGCATATACGATAACGAAATTTTGTATTTGTCGTTTTCGAGGTATGCTTGAGTACTTATGAATACCATGTATCTAATTAGACAAAAAAAACTCCGTGGCGCTTTTTTTTTTTGTAATTTTTTATCTAAATAATAAAATTAAAATAGAAATATAATTTTATTATTATTATTTCTTCTCCAAGTTGAACTTTATTTAGTCAAAGAACCTTAAACAATTATTTTAAACCCTAATAAAATCTAACAATAAACTTAGTTACCATCCCCCTTTTTTCCAAATCCTTCGAACCAAATCATTAATCTAATTAACTCATTCACATTAAAAATAACTGAAAAAAAATAAATATTTTATATGAAAATATTATTATTTAATGATGCCCCGCCAAAAGCAACATAAAATAACAATTTAGAATAAATGTTTAAGACATAAATTTGAACAAAAGTTTTATCGCTTCTAAAGGCAAAAAAAAAAAAGAGAAAACATTAAACAACAATTTTATTATCCCACTACAATGACCTACATAAATATTATAGCATCTACTATAATTTTAAATAGGTTTACTCTATATTTATCTTTTTAAGTATTTTAACTAATTTATTGTCTCCAAGAGTTATGACTACTTAAAACGTTTAAGAGCAAATTAATCGTAAAATTATACCAACATAAATTGTATTCTTTTCTTTTTTATTTGTTTCAAACAGAAATCCTTGAAGGACACAACAGTTGAAGTGTTTTTTTGCTTTCTTAGAAATTAAAACGTTTAAAGTTCGTTCTGCTGTTTTGGATTAAATTCAATAAATGTCTGCCACCAAATATCATTTATTCAATATACGACTTTTGAAAATAGCTAAAATAAACAATTGTTTAGCAAAAAAGAAAAAGAAATTACTACTTAAATAAATAAATCGATGAAATAGAGAAAAAAAATTTATGGCATAAATCAAGTAATTCAATACACGTACATAGTGTTCATCCAAAAAAAAAAAATTATATATAAACTCGTTGTTGTTTTCTTAGAGTACATGGAGTCTATAAAACCTTAAAGATGTTTATTATAATTTTGTTGATTTCTATTATATTTTTCGCTTCAAATATTTGTTTCTGTTTGTTTTTTCGGTTCACTAGGGAGACATCTAAAAGCTGTTATTAAACTAAAGTATATTTTGTCTGGTAGCACAAGACAAAATGTTAAACTCATAATTTAAAAGAATGAAAATATTGAAATAAATTACACGCTGTACTTTTAAATATGAATTTGACCATAAAAGCAATTATGGAATAAACTATATAATGGGCTATAGAGCAAACTATAGATACAAACTAAAACTATTGACTTGATTAGTAAGTGGACTATGAACTATAAACAATTGACTAGATTGTAGAGTATAGACTATACTGTTGACTATTGCCTAGACTTTTGTCTAAACTATTGGCATGACTATTAACTAGGCCTAAACTTTTGACTAGTCTACTGATTGTACTATTTCTTATAGTCCAAATTATGGACTGGACTTTAGATTAGTTTATTAACTATACTATTAACAATATAAGTATATAATAGCCTGTACAATTGACTACAATATTTACTAGAGTTATGACTATGACGTAGACTATTGTGTAGACTACTTACCAAAATCTTAACTACAGTCTTGGCTCTTCAATATAGTACTAACTACTCTATTCAGTGGACTATTAACTATTAACTAATTTGTAGACTAGACTAATTACTATGGCCTATACTACTGACTGGACTATGGACTAATTTACTGACTATGCTATAGTCTATACAATTGACTAGACTATTTACTAAATGACTGACTAAGTTATTAACTATTGACAATAAATTAAACTATTTACTATAATATTAACTATGCTATACCCAAGACTATTTTTATATTGATATATACTGGTACATTCACTTCACTAAAAACTATACATTGAATAGACTATTTACAATAGTTAGATTACTGTCTAGACTATTGACTACACTATAAACTAGACTATAGAATATGTAGTAAACTTAACTATAGTTTTCACTATTAATTAGAATATTAACTAAATTACTGGCCATAGCCTGAACTATTGTCTGGAATATTTACTGGCCTATGGACGAGACTATTTATTAGATTATTAACTATGTTTATTTATAGCCTACTAACTGATCTATTTAATAGACTTCTAACTATTAAATAACCTGTACAATTGATTAGACTATTTAATAAAGCTTATACTACTGTCTAGATTATTGACTAAACTACAGAATATGTAATAAATCTTACTGTAGTTTAGGCTATTTACTAAATTACTGGCTAAAGCTCAGACTATTGTCTGCACTATTGGCAGGACTATACACTAGACTTTGAACTATTAAATTGCCAGGACAATTGACTAGATTATTGATAGTCTACCGACATGATTATTAACTAAGCTATAGCCCAGACTATTAGTTATAGTATTAATTTATAGACTAGTCCGTTCTTGACTGGATTAGATTACAAACTAGACTTTACACTATATACTAAACATTTGACAAGATTATTAACTACACTATAGTCAAAACTGTTGACTAGTCTATTTATTAGATTATTGACTAATTACTAGATTACTAACTACACTATAGTCATAACTATTGACTATACGATTTACTAGATAAATAACTATAGCATAAACCACTAATTAGACTATAAGTTGGACTATGGACTGGTCTATTGAGTAGAATATTAAACTATTGATAATTGGCTCGACTATTTAGTAAATTATTAACTACACTATTGACTATATTACTGACTATGGCTTAAAATATTGACACAACTATTAAGTAGACTATTGACTAAACTATAGGCTAGATTATTGACTAGACTGTAGAATAAATAGCAGATTTGTCCATAGATTAGACTACAGGCTTTACCAAAGTTTAGTTTATAATGCTTTGACTATAACATGGTTAGACTATGTACTAAATTAGACTATAAACTATAAATCAGCCTATTTTCAAATATGTTTTTACTCTTTTAAATCCCTTTTCATGTCTATAATCATCCATTAGTCAAAATGAATGTAAATGAACAAACAAACACTTAAGGGAGAAATTTGAGTTGTAGCATTTTGTTAATATTTCTAATGTTTACTGTATATTTAACGAATCACATTAAAATTTAATTAAATAACATTTTTTTTCTTAAAGTAAACAAATAAAAATATTCAAAGAATTTTACTAGAAAAATCAAAAACACTTTCAATAAAAACTACAAGAAAACGTTACATTTAAACAAATTTTTATTATTTCTGTTTTTAATTTTTTATTTATCCAACAAAAAAAGGAATCTGTCCTTTACAGTTAACACCTGCTGATTTTATTAAATTTCTAGTGATTATTTTCAATTGTTAAATATCAATTTTTTTCCATAAAAGTAAATAGCAAAACAAGACAGAAAATGTGAGAAAAAATACAAAAAAATGTTATTACAAGAAGAAAAATTAAAAGTTTTATACGACAAAAAAAAATACAAATAAAAGTTTTTTTTTAATAAATTTTTCTTAAAAAATTTAAAATTAAAAACAACAAATTTTATTAGCAATACCTGATAATTTTTATTTTTCTTAAGAAAAATATTAAAATTATATGAAGAAGGAATTTTTTTCATAATTTCTTTATGAAATTAAGTATTTGAGTCTTAAATGTTTGGTAGTTTATATTTCTTCTGATTAAATTTTTATAATAATGATTAATATTTCATTTAATTAAATTTATTATTAAAAAGAAAAAAAGTTTTATTATAAAAGAAATTTGTTTTTAAACTTATTACTCACAATTATTGCTCATATGCTTTTAAAAGGGATCTTTTAAAGCTGCTTTCGAAAAAAAACTTTATTAATTATATTTTCAAGTTTTTTTTTTATTGTATACCAGGGTTTTAAAGTAAAGTAATGAAATTAATTTGTAAATGTTAATACATACATTTTACAGGGTTATGTAATAAAATGTGTATATTTTTAAGGAATAAGGGTGGGCCAGTTTTTAGTCAAAATAGTTCTTAGCCAAGACGAGAATAATGAAATCAATGCTATAGTTTAGAATATTTTACAATTATTTTAATCAATGGTTTAGTTTATAATTTAGTTTATAACAAAGTCTAAATTATAACTTAATTTATAGTCTAGTTTCTAATATAGTTTGAAGTTTAGTCTACAGAGTATCTATTATAGTAAATAAAATAGTCTATTTTATATTACAGCATATACTAAAATATACAGTCTAGTATATAATTCAGACTAATTTAGTCTTTAGTCTACTTTATAATAAAGTCTATAGCTTAATCTTAAATATAGTTTATAGTCTAGTTTATAATGTTGACTTTAGTCTAGTTTATAGTATTTAGTCTTAATTAAAATCTAGTCAATAGTCATACTTTAGATTATAGTCTATAGTTTTGTTATAGTTTAGGACTATAGCCTAGCATATAATATAGTCTATACTATTGCTTAAAATCTAGACTATAGTCTGGGCTATAAAATTTAGTTAATAATAAAATCTAGCCTAGTTTATAGTTAAAAGTCTAGCATATAATATAGTCTATACTATTGTTTAAAGTCTAGACTATAGTAAATTTAGTTAATAAAAAAATCTATTCAATAGTCTACTTTAGAATATAGTCTGTAGTCTTGCTTATAATATGGACTATAGCCTAGTTTTAAGTCTATAAGTCTAGCTTATAATATAGTCTATAGTCTGGTTTATAATATAGTTTATAGTCTATAGTCTAATTTAGAACATAGCATATAGTCTTGTTTATAATGTGGATTATGGCTTAGTTTATAGTCTATAGTATAGCATATAATACAGTTTATAGTCCAGTTTATATATTAGTCAATAGTCTAGTTTATAATACTGTTTATACTAAACTCTATAGTCTAGTATATAATCTATTACATAACATACCTCATAATCTAGTCTGTTGTCTAGACTATAGTCTAGTTTGTGATTTATAAAATAGTTTATAAAATAAACTATAGCATAGTTTACTGTCTATAGTTTAGTTTATTATATTCTCTGTAGTCTAATATCTTATCTATATAATTAATAGGCAAACACATTTCCTGTAATCCCTTTTACGCTCACACTAAACGTGCGACTTTTATGTAAAATGTACCATTAAAAAGATATTTTCTCATAGATATATAAATTTTACTGAAATCCATTCAGTATTTAAGAAGTTATAAGCGGTAAAATCTACTACTCTTACATATAATAAAAGACTGTATATATTTGTATACTTTTTTATTTCAATATTATAGGGGTAGCGAAGCATCCCATGTGTATTCTCGTCTAGTTTATTGTCTAAGTTATTATATAGATTATGGGCTAGTTTATAGCCCGTAGTTTGGTTTATAACATAGTTTATAGTCTAATTTCTAATGCAGTCTATTGTTTAGTTTATAATATAGTCTATAGTCAAATGTAGTTTATAGTCCAGCTTGTAGTCTAGTCTATAGTCTTGTTTATAATAATCTTGAATCTAGTTTATAGTTTACTTTATTAAATGGACTATATATAGCCTAGTTTATAGTTTATAGCTTAGATATTATATAGTTTATAATATAATCTCTAATCTAGTCAATAGTCTAATTTATAATATAGTCTGTACCCTAATATAGTTTATTGTCTAGTTTTTAATGTAATCTATAGTCTATATAGCCTATATTCTAATCTTATTTAGATAGTCTTGTTTTTAATATAATGTATACTCTTGTTTATAATCCAGTCCATAGTCTTGTTTATAATGTAGTATATGGTCTAATCTATAATATAGACTATAGTCTAGTTTATGATATAGTATATACTCTAACCTAGCATGTAGTCTAATTTGTAATATAGCCTCTAGTCTAGTTAATAATATAATCTTTAATATATTTTATAATCTACTTTACTTATAGTCTTGTTTATAATTTAGTCTATAGTCAAGTTTATAATTCAGTCTATAGTTTAGTCTGTAATCTAGTCTATTACTTACTCTGTAGTCTAATCTATAATCTATTGTATAGCCTCCTTTATAGTATAACACTTTTTTTACTCTTTCCCTACAGTTCTCATCTCATCCTCTTATTCTTCCTTATTGTTTGAAAAATTCCTTCAAAATTTTACCTCTTTTCCTTTTTTTTCCTTTTTCCATGTATGTAAAGTGATTTGTTCTGTTTTTGCCTTAAACAGGATGTTATTTCAAGTCCATTAGTATTAAATTTCATTTCCTCTTAAACACATTAAAGTTTAATTTAAAAACAAAAAAATTTTGTTTTAAACTGAACACAAAAAAAAAAAGAAAAAAACATACATAATTAAATATTTAAAACGAAACTGTTTTATATTATTCAAGCGTAAAAAAAGTAAATAATTTGTTAACTTTAAAAGTGCCGACTTATTTAATTAAAATTTTATAATAAAATTATAAACCAGGACATAAATTAATTGTATTAAATGTTTTTAATATAGAATAGTATATAATTATTAATTATAAAATTTAAATAATTTAAAAACTATTTAAAATAATTACAGAAAATTTAATTATAGAATAAATACATTTTAAAGGGAAATTATAAATATTTAAGTGAGAATTAAAACAAGGAATTTATACAAAAAAAAAAAAAACAGTGAAGATAATTAAAAAATATTTTAGAAAGTTAATATTATTTTATGAAACAATAAAATATTTTTATTATATGAAAGGGCAAAACAAAAAACATTTCTTTTGTCTTAACAAATAGGGTATGATTTGTTTATCTTTTCGTCTTTTATATTAAGCGTACGATCACTTTCGTTATACACTGTTATCATTTAAATACACTTAAATATCAATTGGCATTTACAATAATATAAACTTATTCGTTTATATTTTAAAAAATATATATAAGTTCATTATAATAATACCAAATAACTAAACGATTATTATAATTAATAATAACACACATACATTTATGCATACATATGTATATTAAAATTTACCTACACACTTGCATTATACACATTATATTATATGGAAAAAATAAATAAATAAAATAACAACGGAAATATGACAACAAAAACATTTTTAAATAACAGTTAAATACAGTAACATTTTGTTTTTGTTTTTTTGTGTCATTTTTGTGAAACTTAATTAAATTTTATATAATTGAGATAAAACATGTAAAAATAAAACAAAGGTTTGTATTACAAAAAAATAAAACAAAAAAAATTTATATAAAAAATCACGCCAGGATTATTTTGTCAGCCTTGTAAAACATGTGTTACCAGTCAGATTAGAAATTATATTAAGTATTAAATGAAGCATTAGATTTCCACATGATTTCATCAAGAGAAATGAAATTTTCAAAAAAAACTTTATATCGAATTTTTTCAATGGAAAATTTTAAATAAACATTTAATAATAAAAATAAAATTATGTGAATTTAATATTAAAATTAATTGAAACATTATTTTTTATTTAATTATTTATTTATTTAATTGTTTATTTATTTATTTATTTATTTATTTATTTATTT
>MINK01175218.1:0-18705 GCA_001735545.1 Phormia regina
ATACAAAAAGTTAGTAAACCTTTATCTAACATTCATTGATTGACTTTATTGATGACCTAATTTTTAAAATTCTTCCTTTTTTTATTATTTTTATGCCAAAGAATTTGAAAATTAAAAAAATATAATCTCTACATAAATAAATGAAATGATTTGTTCTTAATTTTGTAGTGTTTTCATATACATACATTTTTAGTCATTTTTTGTTGAAAATTTACCCATTTTTAGTCTCAAGGAATTGGCAACCCTGGTTCCCGGTCACTGTGACACTCTTGGCAATGAAAATGCCGATGAGCTTGTTCGCTGTGGCTTGGAACTAAATATATTAAGATTCCAATTGGATCCATTTTTAGGGCCATAAGATATTGGTGCACCAGATCGGACTGCAAAGTTTCTGAGCATTATGTCGTAGTCTTAAACTATTTTCCAACCAACTTCTAGGTTAGAGTCGTGGTAATCTTAGAGTTATAATAGGTATGGTTATTGGTCGCTTCTCAATAGGGAATATGATGAGTAAGTGGGACATTAGCACGTCTGATTTTTGCAGAATGTGCTGCTTGGGTTTGTAATGGGTATAAAATAGCTTAATTATTAAAAGAAATCTTATGCTTTCAGTGGAATTTAAATTTAGACATCTTCGTAATATTTACATTAAAATTACATTATATTACACTTCGCGACCCTCCGCGAATTTCCTTACGGAACCCCCCCCCCCCCANNCCCCCCATTAGAAAACCGTTGGTATAGATGGCCCAATTTGTAAAATTTTATTTTTTTTTTTTATTTATAATTTTTAGTTTTCTCCCAAATAAGATTAATTTTAGTGTTTTTCCAAGGTAGATTAAGAAGGTAACGACAACTCTATAACATAAACAACAATTTGACACTTCAAATTTCAAAACCCAACCACCCATATTGATCTCAAAAAGAAAAAAATCCAAAATTATATTTAACTTCGATGATGTTATTTCTCGTTAAAAAAAATTAATTAAATATATATTTTTCCAATGAGAGTGACTTTAAAAACGACATTTGTTGCCATTCAAAGAAAATACCTTTTCATTACTCCATGGAAGCAATTTAAAATACATTGTAACTGCAGTTACATTACCTTAAGTAATCCATAACATCGGAACACGACTTTCTTGTATTGACACCTATAAAAGGAAACACCCTACAATAACAAGCCTGTGTTAAATTCATTGGAAATGATCTAAATTTGATCACATTTTCTTATTGACTTCTTTTAATGTTCTTTCTTTTCTTATTGAGTCCATATCTATATAGAAAAATAATTGGATTGATCAATAATAAAAATACTACTTTTAGTATATTAAAATTTTAATTGAATATGTAAACGCTGTAATTTAAATTCAATCAAAATAAAATAATAATAAAAAATAAAATAATAAACTTTTATCATTGAATGAAGTGGAATATAAATTGGTCGATATATAATGAATAAATTAATTTAACTATTTTTGTTTTTAATTATTAATAATTGTTTTTTATCTCCGATTGAGAATTGAAATTGTTTTCAATTATAGTAATTATTTTAAGTTTTAAATAATTTCTTTCGAAAACAAAACCAAATAAAGTTACTCGTTAAACAACACAGTATGTTAATTATATATTAGAAATTTATTATATAGAATTATTCTTTTTTAATTTATTCAACAATTTAAGCGACAAGAACCTGGTACATATCATTTTATTTTTTAATCGACTGTATTCATGTGATTACACTTATATTGTGCAACAAACACCAAAAAAGGGAAAAATATGCTGATTGTATTTTAATTCAGAAGAAAACTTCTGAATAAGCATTTTGTAAAACACCCGTTTAATAAGTTTCAAATGATTTAGTTGCGTAGTGACGAATAACGGCATCAGCAACAACTAGAAGATATTTGTCTGTCTGTCCTTTCGTTATTTTTGCTGAATATTTCCTTAAACTGGGTCACACATAAAATTACACCAAAACACTTTGATAAGCGTGACAAATATTGGAATGAGAAAGGCGGGTGTTTGCATTTGAGACGGTCGCCAAAGAAGCGTTTTTCAACGAGAAAAAAAAAAAACAAAAATATATAAAAAATAAAATGAAGCACTAAGATAAATATCACTCCCACTTTTTAAATTGGGTATTTGGTTGTGTGATAGAGTTTGATGTTGTTTGTGTAAGAGTCTGGAAAAAAAGGAATTATTTGTCAAACGGTAAATAAATATTATATCCTTTGTATTTATATATGTTTACATACACACACGTAATAATACATTCATTCATACATTTGTTCTCATATTTTGTATAAGTGAGCGAGTGAGTGAGTGAAAGAATGAATGAATGAGTTTTCAATTGTAATTTACTATGCAGACTTCCAGCATCACACATTTGGGTAAAATAAAGGCAATAAACTCTCATCTTTAGTTGATCGAAAACATTCGCATCTAAGAAAATATTATTTACTTTACTTCACTTTCATGCTATTCCATTATAATAAAAAACGAAACTAAATACAATAGAAATTTACAAATAGATATTTATGCATCACTAGATACTTTTATTATTTAAGCTGTACAAGTGTTGTAAAACTGAACTTTAAAATAATTTATTAATTATTGACACTTTTTGGGATATTTAATTTTTAGCACCTATCAATGGATTGTTGATTAAATGGGTGGTTATAAATTCCACAACCCATCCATCTTTATGATGGTGGTTATAAAAATATATGTGTATATTTAAGAATTTACTTAGTTCCAGCTCTGATTTTAATATCCCTCAATATAACTCTAAAGTAAAAAACTAACTTACCCAAATAAACAGACGACATTTTTTTCGATACATTTTCATCAATATAAGTAACGCCAAGAGTAAAAAGCGGTGAAGCTCCAGCACCATGCAACAGTTGAGCAGCAAAAAATATCCATACAGTCCATGTTAAATTTTCAGTATTATTAATCTCTTCTCCATCACTATCACCCGTTGGCGTGCTATTTAATTCACATGTCTGTTTTATGGTGAAAAAAAAAACAATATTTTATAAAAACATTTAAATATTTCAAAAATAATAATATTTTCATTTAAAAAATACATAAATATGGTATTTCAATACACTTACCTGTATGGTATCATTAATGCTACTTAGAGCCGAACATGTATTTGTTGTAGACATGGTAGCACGATATGTTCCCACTAGGAAGTGTGGCAAAGCAAATGTTAATGACCCCAATCCTAATAATATTATGCCCCAAGCAATAATACGTGGCTTTGAAGCACCAAGGCGACCTCCAAAATATGTTACGGGAACTAGACACAGGAATGAAGCAATATCATAACCACTTGCCACAAGACCTGTTTGACGTGAACGTAATCCAAAGCGCCTTTCAATGGTTGTTATTACAACATTTATAAAGCCATTTACAATTAGTCCTGTAAAAAAATATATACATTTTTATTACACACACATACATATATATTATACGAAATAAAATCCATCAAACGAACATTAATAAATTGTGGTTTTGATAAATACACATTTTTTTATTTAAAGTGCATAGGTGTAGCATATTAACGTGTTTCTATTAGTGTGAAAAAAGAATTAAAAATGTACCTTCCTAAATTTTAAAATTGATATGTTAAATGTATATTTTGGTTCAATTTTAAAATACCTCAAAAAAATATGGTTTCCGACATAAATTTCCCACTTTTCTTCGTACAAAATTTGAACTTTTGAAAATTTTTCGTTTTACAAAATGAGGCAAGTATTTAATGTTGAAAAGGGAGGGAATTACTTCAAAAATAAAAAATATTATAATATTAGAGTACTACAGCTAAATCAAAAAACATGTATTAATTAAGCTATCATTATGAAATTTTAGTATAATAAAGAAAGTTGTCCTTAACACAAAAATATAAATAGATTCTCACTTTTTTACTCCGAAATACTAAAAATTCCAGTTCGGAGAAACTTGTTTCAAAAATTTTAAAAATTCGAATAGGGCTGATTTTTAATACCCTTCACCATATTACCGACATATAATAAAACTTGCGCCTTAACGTATGCTTTCATACTTTCATATTTATAAATCTAAATCAAACTGCTAAAATTTGAATACAAAAAAAAAAACAATATTTATATATTTTTGTATGTACAAATATACAACCAAACTTGATATAAAACAATAAAAAAAAACGAGAGAAGAAGGTATAGTCGGTCAAGACTGATCATATGATACCCTACACCATTACCTATGTGAACCAAAATTCGGGAAGGAGCCAATTATAGACCTATACTTGTATTAAGAAGAAAATTAAAACATACGATTGCAGAATATTACGTCGATACTAAGATTCATATGTATTTATGCACTTTTTGGTGATTCCCCAAGTTAGGTCTTATATGGGAGCTATGGTCCATTATGGACCGATCTTTATGAAATTTGGCAAATAGATTTATGCTTACATAAAACATATTTATGTTAAAATTCACTTAAATATTTCAATTTTTAAGGTATGTTTGAGTGTTAAAACTCTATTCCGGGAGAACATTTGCATGGGGGCTAGGTGAAATAATGGGACGATCATAACCAAAATTAATAGGCTTCGTCCTTGTGCCAAAAAAAATCATATCAAAAACAATTAATACCTCAACCACCTATGGTGTTGTAGGGTATAATAAGAAATTTTAATCATTATATCACTACTGATGTTACAACAACAAAACAATCATTATTTTTTTTTTCAGTTTCAAGTCCATAACTCGATTGCTTATGAACGAATTTAGATGATTCAGAAAACCGAAATTTTATTAAAATATTTATGACCGATCTGAATAAGAATAAAAATCCATAGCTTAAATAAGGGCTTCAAAAAAGCCAAAAATACGTATTGCCTGTGATGCCTCAGTTATTTCATTTGGGGATCACAGACGTCTAAGAAGATTGGAAACGAAAATTGTAGAAATTACAAATATATACTTATATATAAAATTTTTTTTCAAAAAATATATTTCAAAATTATATATCTTTGTATCTAACCCACTTATGTATATGATCCTTACAAAAATAATTAACAATTTTGTACAGAATTCATAGAATATTTAAAAGAAAATAGGTCACAATTTTATTTTAGTCCAAATATCCCTCAAAATAAAAGAGAGAATTATAAGGACTGCAATAATTTTTTTCACGATTATTATTATTATTTTTTATTTTTTTTTTTTTTCATTTTCCTACCCGAGCACAGCTACTTAGTGTGTATCCAAATCAATTTGCGGGATTGTCCATGTGAAATTTCATTCAATGCAACTGATCTAAAGTTACATAATTATTTCAAAATAACACATGCTTATTAAAAAAAAATCGGAGCGGAAATTGCACTATATATTGAAAAATATTTCAAAAACAACGTGTCTGATTTTATTTAAAAAAAATTAAAAAAGCTGTAATTAAAATTTGCTTCAAGTCTTTCTTACATTACTTTTTAGCAGTCAACAGTTATGGAGATATAATGCATATTTTCTGAAGAATTAATTCATCAACTTACTTTTTAAAATAGAATTAAATGGCACAACATTATAAATTCTTTTAAATAAATTCATCATAATTAATTCTTCAGCTTAATTCATAAAGCATTTGATGGAATAAATCTATTAATGATTTTTTGGATAATTAATTCTTTTGATTTTATTCAATGGAATTATGCACGTTACCGTAAATTTCGGAAGAGAGATTTATATAGGAGCTATAGTCAATTATGTATTTGATGAAATTTGGCACAAAGACTTTCACTTGTACAAAATTTCTTTGCCAGAATTTCATTAAAATATTGCTATATTTAAGGTATGATCGTTAACATCTATTCCGGGAGTACATTTGTATGGCGGCAATGGACCGATCATATTAAATTCAAATTTCAAAATTTATTAAATTATAACACCAAAAACTACATTACGGTTAATCGGTTGTTCGACACAAATTATTCGGTTTATTCGTTATTCGAGAATAGACAGTTTTCAATTATTCAAACAGTTAATCGATAAAAATTAATCGGATAACCGAATAGCGGTTAATCGATTGGATACCCTAACTGACAGCCAACCAGCCAGATGAACTGACCAACATCAGTAAATTGACTCATATTCAGAGTCGAACATTATACTTTAGGTGGGGGTCTAATAATTGTTTCTATGCGTTACAAGCATTAGTACAAATACATTAACCCCAACCACCTATGCAATCATTGACTCTTCGTATGTATGAGGAAATACTTAAAAAAAAGTTTAACAGGATACAAGGTGTTCACTAAATAACTTAAAAGGCAATAACAATGAACAGTTCAACTCACATTCAACTTGCAACTTAAACTATAGAACAATAAATTTTAATTGAAATACACGTTTCTATAATTGTGGTCACAATGAAGGAGTTCAACCTGGATGGGTCGACTCTAGAGAGACACGATTTGATTCTCTGTAGTCCAAAAAGTTGATGCCTCTGGTACTCAAAGATTGGGCAATGACAGAGAAGATGTTCTGTATGGACCTGTCCATACATTGATGTTAAATGGTTTGAAAATGTCGCACTTTAGGAAAAAGTTATATTCGTATTTTAATGATCAGGTATATTATACCCTTCACCACAGTCGTTTGTAATTTTCCAAATTTTAATCGAAAGCAAAAACATTTATATCTTCTAGATCTTTGTATGAAATTATGACGATAGGATCATGACCTTATGTGTCAGTTGAAATGACGTTTATGAGACCCACCAATCGGAAATCCTTTCCAGAAGTTTGCTATTGAATTCAGCAAAATTGGTTCATAAATAGCAGAGATCTTCTTAAAACACAGTTTTTTAAATCCCGTTTTCTAGTTTCTAAAGGCTTTGTTTTTTGCAAAGAACTTTTTTTCAATTTTTGTGATAAAAAGTAAATAAATAAATAAATAAATAAATAAATAAATAAATAAATAAATAAATAAATCGATTCAATAATAACTGAGATATCTGGAAAAACGCATTTTTTTTTTTGGTTTCTGAAAGACCTTGTTTAAGCTAAAAATTTTTATTGCTACATATATCGTTTATAAATTTTTTGAATTAATAAAATTCGTTCATAAACAACCGAGAAACATGGTTCTGGAAGAAAAAAGTCCACATAATATTTTGATGTCTAAGAAAATTGAAAGCATATTGAAAAGAATTTCAAACATATCTGGTAAAAAACACCCAGTACTCAGAATATTTGATGCGAAAAGTTAATGCTAATAGGGAGTTGAATATACAGAGTTCAAATGTTGCAGATTGAATTCTCCAAATTATGAGGAGTTAAAACAAGTGAAGATATATTAGACTTTTGTGAAAATAAAATTGAAGAAGACCAAAGAGGTGTCCAAAAATATCGAAGACTACAACAAATGTTGCTGAAACTACTATCAAATCTAAAGTTAAAGGGTTTCCAAAAAATATTGGTTCATAAATATTTGTTAGAAGAATAAAAATTAAATATATTTTTCTATCATCTGTAGAATATTATCAATTAAACGAAAAAGTAATCAACATTCTGTAGCAGTATCATTGAATGATCATTATAAAATTCAACTGTAGTGTAACAGTCAAATTACTAACAGTAGAATAACGACTTTTAATACGTAAATGTAAATATGTTTAGTAATAAAAATCTTAACAGCATTGTTTTTGTATTTGCGACTTTAATTTTGTTTTTTATTAATAGCTATTATCATAAGAACTTTATTGATATTTTTTATATATAGATTTTTTTCATAAGAAGTTTTGTAACTGTTTTCATTTTTTAACACTTAAGCATACGAGAATTTTATATTGTTTTTATACATAAGATAGCTATAAGAATGTTTCGTATTTCATAATTGTTATTGTTGGTAGTGTAATCAAATTAGTATATAAAGATCCTATTTTGTGAAATAAAGTGAGTCTGGTTATGACATCGAAAAAGAAATGTTGTTCTTACTTCTAAAATTCTGTGATCAACCTTTCCAAAGTTATTGAATTTTATATATGTTAAGATTTTTTCGATCGCACTTCTTAGTTCATAAATATTTTTTAGATTATTTGAGAGAATTCTGATATCTATCTGATATCGACTTGAGGATTTAGTTCTCCATAGCACCTTCATAAATCGCACAAATGTTTCGAGTGACGCTCATTGAGTCACAAAGTGACGAGCAGTTAAAATTAAGCAGATATCCTATTATAATTATTAATAGCTCAACTTGGTGGGAGTTAGAAGGACACCTCCTTCCAAACTGTTTTTACATTAGTATACTTATTTTTTTTTTTTTTTGTGCATTTACTTAATTAGAAAATTCAACGATCTGACTACATACTTCCAAATTGACACCAACAAGGATAATAATAACAAGCTGAATATAGATACATCCTAATAATGCATTAAGTCTAATGGAACTATGTGAATTTTACTTGTGAATTGGTTCCAAGAGATTTTTAATTTTATTATTAAATAATTTCATAAATTCATTTAAGGGTTGACCATTTTTATTTCAAATATTAATTTTTCACTTTAGTGCCAAATCATATTATAATTTTAGATATATGTACATATTATACTGACTAGCTTTTTAACAGGATATTTAAAATAATCCTCTTTTATTTATGGAAAATAACCTCAGATATACTAAAATATACCCGTAAAACCTCATGCATATGAATATGAATGAAAATTCCAAATAATTGTTTGTACTACATACTTTGATAAAAATAAATATATTTGTGGTTGATGCTACAATAAGCATTCAAATTTACTATTTCTAATATAGGAAAAACCACAGATAAATTTGAAAACAATTCACGATTAAATAGAAAAAAAACAAAAACATCATATCATCAACAACCAATGAAGAATGAAGGAGTTCATATTTTGAAATTTTGAATACAGCCGTTACAGATTACGTGCACAAGACTCATGCTTAACTTAATATTCTTTAATAGAATGTCAATGGTCAATACGAGTACTTTTGGCCAACTGTCAGTCAGTATATAAGTCATTGAGTTTTTGTTTTTATTGTTTATTGTTACATTGTGGTAGGTAGGATAAATATTAAATAACAAATATCTGTTGCATGTTGCAGCAGCAACAGCAACACTTGACAATTTAAATAAAATACACACAATATATATGTTTTATTATTAAAAAAAAAGCTATAAATTTATGGATATGGACAAAATGATGACACAGCTTTTCAATACTTAGTATTGTAGTTAGCAATCAAATATTATGAAAATATTACCCACCACGCGCCCCCTATTATATACCATGTATATATGTATATGGTGACGATAAATCTTTTTGTAAACGCTTTCATTACAGCTGCGCTAGCTTTCTGATGCTTTACGGCACGTGACCAAAAATATTAATCAGCCAACGTGAAATTTGCATGAATTATGGGAATAATACGAGATATCTATGTAGTAAACTGGTGAAAATATTTAAGAGCAAGCAAATGAACAAACAACAACAAAAAACTAACATACAAATACACTTTGGAATATGCCACTTACTCCAATATGTGGCACATTCCCAAATATCACAATACAAAAGAGCGAGCAGAACCAACTCGCTCAATTTATGTATGTATGTGTGTGTGTGTGTGTGTGTTTTGTTGGTGCAACTCAATCTGATATTTAATAAATACAAAGAAAAAACAATTAAGAAAACAAGTGAATTATTAAACGCCGAATTCAATGTGCTCTACAATATTTTTATAGCATAATATGTGGTCAATTTCACGATAGAACGCCAAAAAATATTTTCTATGTCTCCCGTTTTTGCTAAGCCATTTATATATATTTATTTTTATTTTTTGAATTTCGAAAAATTCGCGAATTTATTCACAAATCCCTTGAAAACTTTATGAGATATTGAAGTTTAAAGTTACACATTTTAGCGATTTTGTTGACATTTCGGATAATGAAAATCGTGAATAAATTCGCGAATTGTCAAAAAATTGCTAAAGTGTGTAACTTTAAACTTCAATATCTCCATAAGTTTTCAACGGATTCGCGAATTTTTCAAAAGATATATTTTCTTGACAATTAATACTTATTGTTAATATAGTTAATATATATTCCTGGTGTGATTTATAAGGCCAGATGCCTTGATTGCAGGATATTAAAAGAAAAAAGAATCTTAGGTTGCTTTGGTGTTCAGTAGGCAATGTACGAAATGGCCTGCTATATCGCCCAGGCGCGGATCTAGCTCAAGCTTTTAGGGGAGGGAAAATAGTATGATTTCCACAACTATTTCCTTAAATTTTATGATCTAGTACATTTTTCTTTTTCCCTCCCCGTGGAGGGAAATAAAAAATAAATACTGCGTTTCGTTGGCTATGACGGGATTCCAATTTTGTTCATTAACTCTATTTATCCTTTAATTTTCTTCTTCAATTCTATTTTGACTTTTGCCGTTCCTATTCCTAAAGTAAAGACTGTAAATACGGTTTCCTGCATTATCTGAAGTAGTTGAACATATTCTCTTTTTTGTTCAAGGAAAAATATCTCCTTCCCAATATGCATTCCTACATAATCATAATACTACTTCCTTCCTGTTAAATTTGACAGATATGATTAGAGACAATGTTAATAATGATTTTTAACTTCACTGATATCGCTTGATTTGTCCAAGACAATTAATTATTCAATGATGATTAAGAAGTTATTTATGTTTTTTTTTGGGTTCAATTTCTGCTTGTAGGCTTATTTATTCATATTTCAATTTGTTGATATTGATGGTATTTATTCTCAAATACTTTCTTGTCATCTGGAGTTCCACAGGTCCCCTTCTTTTCATATTCGATTTAAATGACCTCCCGAAATATATTGACTCTGGAGGTTTATATGTCTCCCATTTTTGCTAATGTTTTGCATACGCATACTCTATGAAGCGATTTTTGTTCGCTGATGATATTTTTCTTTTATTTAGTACAGATAATAGTGATGTGTTGGAATATAATATCAATTATAGTCTTGAGCGTTTTTTACAATGGTCAGCTGAGAACTCATTTGCTGTTTATGCGTTAAAAACGAAAGTAATTCTTTTTGGTAATACTGAATCTCATGTTCCTGGATTACAAATTTTACTTGGATGCTTGCGTGTATATGTTGATCATCGTCTTACATTTAAGGGGCACATTGTTCAAATATATGAAGGAAGAGGAAATTTGCGTAGAATATATTCTAATAACATTTTTTACCTGTTCAGATTAAATACAAACTGATTATGCTCTTTTAATGTCACATATTTTATACGGTCTTTAGGTTGTGCTAGGTTCTGTAGGATACATACGAGCCCATGTGCCACCTGCTTTCCTTAAAAGACTTTGTTTCCGGTGGCATAATATGTTTCCTTACCTTCAATATTTACAAAATTTCCATTGTAATTTTTACTTTGGCGATCCTCTTCTTGTTGAAATAGCTCAGCTCTCAGCTTTGCAGATGGTGATCTGTCTCATTGCTATTATCTTCTAAGTTTTCTTTTTTTAAGAAGTTTTTCGAGATCATATTTGGAAATATGCTTACTATTCTTTTAATGGAATTAATCAACGATATAAAATCACTTGTTTATACCCTAACACTCTGTTCTAAAGAAAGTATTCTTAGGATTGAATTGAAAATTTCCAATTTTAACTGTGCATGAGGACAGATAACCGGTCTAAAACTGGTCACATGACAGATTCTCTGTGCTAGCGACCGGTTCAGAACTTTATACGGCAGAAACATGTCACATTTTCATGGGGGTTGTCATTGGAGGTATGTAATTTGCACACATCCAAGTCTTGGTCATAAGACTGGACCAAGATAACGTGTTCCGAGTCGAATAATATAATAAAAATTTAAGGAAAACTAAAAATTTGTATTATTTTTTATTTTATAATTTTCGTTAACATCGATGATTGGACCCACATTCTTCTCATGTATCTTACATTTTATAGACTTCAACACTAATTACTTACACATAGATTGTTATTTCGTGAGAGTTGCTAATTGTTCTCAACTGATATTTAGTGGATGTGGTGGTGTCAACAGTGTCCTACTTTTTCGGACACTAAGGGAACGCCATAACTAAAAAAAGTTCAGAATTTTGAACATAACACCCATTTTATGTTATATATTAGACTAACCGAATATGTTTATATTGCCTTAATACAGCGATAAAAAATTACTAGAATTTAAATAAAAAAATGTGCAAAACAATTTATATTACACCTGAATATCCATAAACTTATAATACCGTTTTATATTTGCTCAAGAGGCCGGCCTTCCATTTATTAATTTTAAATTGTACATTTATTTGTTTGTGTATTAGTACTTACTACCACTACTGTGAGAAAAAAATATTTACAAAATATAAACAAATAATTTTGTTTTGCCTGTACAAAATTTTAATGTTTTCAACAATTCTGGGGCATATTTAAATAATCTTCATTTAAACATTCATCCATCCACATACAAACAACGAAACAGGCAGAAACCAAGCAACCAACCATTATATTTATTCCATTCTATTCATCCTTAAAAAATAAACACAACAACAACAAACAGTCATAAAGCATCCTGCCATACTAATACGTGTAAAAAAATATATACATATGTTTGTATGTATGTATTTGTTTGTGATTATGGTTATTTATAAGTTAGTATGTATTAGTATTGTATATTGTAGTATTAGCAATATAATTTTCAGTATTTTGTACTTAGAATTTTAATCTATCCCTAAACATAAATTTTGTTTTTGCACTTTTTTTTTATTTTAAATTTGTTTCTATTCATTTAATTCATGCTTTCCATATGAGGTCAACATTAATAAATATGTTCTTTTGGTGGAAGAAAACCAGTAATATCGTCAGTTTATAACTGTTCAGGTGAATTTTATGGATGCCATTAAAAAAAGTACATCTATGTACATACATATATATTCAGTTGTTGCGCTGAATATGTGTCATGTTTGATTTAAAATATGTATGTATGTAAGGATTTTTTTAAGGATACTACTTGTGTTTCTATTTTTAATAGAAATTTAAGATGAATCATAAATATAGGCTAAATAAATACTTGTGGATTACTAAGAATAAAATTATGTTATTCAGACAGACCATTTTATGTGACTAACCCTTATTGCGATGAAAAGAAGTAAAATTTTCTTATAGAAATTAAAGAAAAAAAATTAACATCAAATAGGACGTTTATTATTATTATATTAATTATTATTCAAACCTTAAAATATCGAGAACGAGGTCTATATTCGGCTATGGCGAATCTTTTATACCCTTCGCCTTAAAGTATGCTTTCATACTTTAAATTTAAAAATTTGCATTACAATGCTTAATATACAGAGGCCAATATAATTATTCGGCATACAATTTCATTTCTTGTAATTTCGTTATAATTTATATGGGGCATAGAAACTAAGAAAAAAGTACCACTATATTCTAAAAAATAAAACAAAATTAAATTCGATGATAAATTAATCTAAATCAGCAGAATATTACGGTTTACTAAAGCTGGTTGAATGTAAAATTTTACGTTTAGTGAAATAAAATTACGACCTAAATTCATTTAACATGGCTAAAGATAGTAAAAAATACTTAGGAACACTTTTTTCATTCTACAAATTTAGATATTTCGAAGAAATAAATCATTGTGGAGCCAAGTCTGGTATGAAGAAGCCCCCACATTTCAATGGGATTAAAAAATTAAGACCATAGTTTGTAAAAGAATATATAAGAAAGTGAAAAGATATCTGAAAGGATAACATTTTTGCAATTAGGATCAAACAAAATCATTTTGATTTCAATATCAATGTTCAAGCCTATCGAGAGCAACGTACCGAGTTAAAAGAGAGAAATAAGGTAGCTACCGTAAAAACTGTGGTTGATGGGGTATGTGATGGGATGGAATTGTAGATCTTTCTTTCTTTGACATTTTAAAATAAAATTCACAAAAAATTTCCAAGAAATTAGGAATTTATGACCAACTTATATTTACCAGGATAAAAACCCAAAGCTTTATGTCACAACTGTAAAGCTTAACTTTCTTTGTAGCTGGACGAAAATAATAAAAAAAACATTATAATCACCAGATACCAATCTAAATGAATATTTATGTAGTTTTTATTAACAAAAGTTTACATTTTTAAACTTCTTAGGAAAAATGGTATTAAATTGATATTTTCAATGTAATGAAACAAAATTTATCATGAATATAACAAAATCCTTAGCTAACATATACATATGCTTTTTTTAATTTTGTGATTTTTCGAAACATAAAGTATGATGCCCTCAATTTCACTGTCATTATATAAATGGCTCTCTAAATAAATTTTTATTCGTATAAAGTTTAAAATTTAAGCAGATTTTAAATCTTTATGTCCTAATAAACTTAAAACCACTTGTTTATTTAGGTTAGGTTATAAGGGTCGCCCGCCATAGCGAGTGCACTCGGAGGCCATTAGGCCCATTGTGATGCCTTATTTGAGAAGAAAGCTGCTCTCCCTTTCCATAAACAAAACTAACTTTCCGTTGGTCTATACAGAAACCAACCCGTACTCTTTACAAATCCAATCAGGTTTGAAAGGGGCATGTCATTGAAACAATCCAGATCATGGAAGAGTTGTCTACCGAGGTGTCTCAGTCTACACCATTTCAGTGCTGGACATTCCCATAACAAGTGCTGTACGAATTCCTCCTCTTCCTCATCTAAACAACTTCTACAAAAGCCATTCCCATATGTTCCTACATGCGCCCGATCATACAGTGCCCTGTGATTATGCCTACTAGAAGCCTTATCAATGATCTATCAAGAGAAAGTAATCCTCTAGTTCTACTCCGAGACCACAGTGGCTAGAGAGTTCTTGGTAGTCTACAAGTGGTGATTGAGGACCACCTGCTTTCCATCGTNANTNACCGCCCATTCATCAAGAGTATTGGATNCAGTAACGAAGGNAGTGAGAATNTCCTNTCCTCGCAAGCGAGTGCCTCGTCCAAGGACGATGCATTTACTGCACATTCATCCGCCATTTCGTTACGTCGTATACCTGTATGACCCGGAACCCATATCTGCTCCATTCGCAAGTGTCTTAGCTGAGTTAAGGAGCGAATACAGTCGTCAACACACCTTGATCTTACAATGGGGGCGTTCAGAGCCTTGATTGCTACATGGCTGTTCACATATATATTAATTAAATTCCTGAATTCGCTTCGCTGCCACGTTAATGGCATATACATCAGCTTGAAAAACTGTGCACGAATTGAGTAATCTGAGAGACATCTAAGTCCTCAGAGAATATACCATAGCCAGTGCCAGTATCTGTCTTAGAACCACCAGTAAATACTGAGATTGCAAATTCCTTGTTTATTTAAAAATTGTTTTTTTTTTTTTTTGTTTAAAAAAAAATAAATTAGCGCCTCTTATGTCTAATACTTTTTTCGGCCACTGTACTGATACTAACATATATTTGGGCGATTTCCGAAAGTGGGATTATATGGTAAATTTTGTAAATTATGGACTGATTGTTATAAAATCTGGGAATGTTGTTTCTATTTATATAAAACTTATTTGTGCTGAATATTAACTTGATACTAACATTCGTATGGGATTAATTCATGTTAATGTAATTTCTTGAAGAGGAGTATATATAGGAGGTAAGGTCAATTATAGACCGATCTTCATGAAATTTGGCATTTATGACTGTAAGCCCCTATACCGCATGGGCATTTGTATGGGGGCTAGGTGAAATAATGGACCGATCGCTGCAAATTTCAATAGGCTTTACCCTTATGTGTCAGAAATACTATTCATTCCAAATTTTATCAGGATACATACCTTCAAAATGTCGACATGTATTTTCTTTATAATGTTTACTTGGAAAGACAGGCGATCAGACGGATGGCAAAAAGTTATCGTACCCCCATCTTAAATTATACCGCACAGTGGTCTCTACAAGAAATACGCTTACATGTGTGGATTATCTCTTTTAGAGATATTTGTACCAAAGTAAAATTTTGACTTATTTTTGGACATGTTATTTTAGTTCTTTTAACTTGGCGGGCTTAATTTGTGTTCTAAAATATTTTCTGAATTCTGTTCAAAATTTTAAACAATTTTTGCACAAGGATCATATACCTATATGGTTTAGGTAAAAGTTATATTATTTTGAATTCACTTTAAAATAAATTATTTTCCTCTGGACCATAATTTTTTCATGTTTCTAAAAGAAGGCTTAATATAAATGCATGTAAAACAAATCCGAGAGCAGTTAGGGTAACAGTCTAGCTCTATCAGAATTTCGTTAGTTTTAATTTTTGTGATTTAAGTTTTTGTGGAATACAAAAATTTCGAAGCTGACATAAAAATAAAAATACCTTAGAAAGTTATTTTTTATTATATAATTTATTTATTTTTTTTTTAATAACACTAAATACAACAATTTTTCGTTTTTTGTTCAATTTAAAGAATAATGTAGTTTTAATACTTTATTATTTGTATATTATTATTTCTCAATTAATAACCTTTCCAACGATACCAAATATTTGCGTAAATACTTTACACAATAGTTTTAAACCTAACTGAACTATCTGCTCTGGGAGAAGAGGGGAGGACCTCCAAAATTAATAACTTCGGATATTATATAAGAAGTATTTAAATGAGTTGAAAAGTTTTGGATGTTTTCCTTCTGTCCACAGACCAGATAGATACTTGTGCTCCAACAAAACTATTGGAAAATACCTCAGAAATAATTGTGTGAAATTTTATTGAAATATTTTTAACGCTTCAAAAGTTTCACAATATTATTTTAAAAATCATATTGAAACTATTGATCTGGATCTAAAATACCTCTATTTTGATATTTAATAAGTCGCGAAAAAAATAAATAAATTATTTCTGAAAACAGTTTGAAATTATGTATATTTTACTTATTAAATTTCAAAGTAGAGGTATTTTTTGATCCAGTAAAATATATTTTCTTCATTCAATCTTTCTGTAAGTTATCATATCAGCTAGACAAAGAAGTTTATAACAAAAACAATTAAGTCCATACTTTTTCTAATTTTCGGAATTAAATGAGAACTTTTGTAAAAAAATGGTTTTGAAGAAATTATTAAAATTTTATTTCTATCTTGAAATTTTGATTCCTGTTTATTGCAGATTTAGAAAAACCATTGGATAATTTGAAAGACTTTAGAATATTTGAAATTACCTTCGGTTTGCAGAACTAGTCTTTGGGATTTTGAAACATAAAGGTTAAAGTCAACAGAAAATCTTATAAAACATTGGGCTATATATTGAAATAACTAGACAATGATTTGGCTAAATTGTGACAGTTGAAATGTCAAATAGCTTGAAAACTATAAAAGATATATAGTTCATGAAAGTTTTCATTTCTTTCCAGAAGAATTCGAAATATTCCAGCAAAAATTTTAATTTTTGATTTAAAAAAAATATTTATTTTTTGTTTTAATAACTTTTTACTTTCCTTCTAGTTGTACACAAACTTATGTAGTTATTTTTAGACTCTTAGACTAGCGTCTTACTCAGTATAACGTCTCGCACTTAATTTAATTTTTTTAATATAAAATATCTTACATTTCAACCATTTTACTGAAAAATAACATCATCTGAATGGTGTTGAACCAACAATCTCCTGGCTATTAATCCAGTGTTCTAGCTCTCGTAAACTTATCCAGGTGATTGCAACATTACATTTTTATTACACCATTCAGTATGTTTGACAAATAATAATGTTGTCTCATTACAAAAAAACTACTTTAACAAGGAGTGTAATCAAAAAAATTTTAACATTCATAAAATTCAAAAACTTGGAAACGGTTAATTATACAGTTTTCATTGTCTTCTTTCATTTTATTTTTTTTTTTTTTTAATTGATAATATACTACATAGAAAAAAGTCACCAATTAACAAAAATATATGAAAATAATTCATTCAATCAAAAATATTTCCAATAAATCAATTAATTAAATAAATCAAGTAGATGATTGAATGAATTAAAAATGTGTATAGAAAATAAAATCATTCCAAAATTTATTTCTTATTTTAACTTGAATATATTTATAAAATTTTTATAAAAATTTAAACAGTTGTGCTAATTGAAAAATGACGGTAATATTTTTTCCGTGTACAGATGATCATAGAAAATATAATTTTAATTTTTCTAACCACTATTTATGAACTTGTACACCTTTTCGTGTAACCACTTCATTTGAGATTTCATACTTATTTCTACTTTTAAAATCTTCAAGATTTTACAAACTTTTATTCTCTCAATTCTTTTAAATTATCTGGAGCTTATTGGTCTAAGCTCCAGATAATTTAGTGAATTGATCTGGAACAATAAACAATTGTCAATGTATAAAAATAGAAAGAATAAATTCTACAAAAAATTTAAACAATCTGGATCACCTGTTAATTATCTAAAATATTCTGTGAGTCGTGCAGAATACATAAGATTAAATAAAATGTACTATACACGTTATTTAAATAAAATAAAATATAATTTAAAACAAAATCCAAAGTCATTCTACAAATTCATTAATTCAAAGAAAAAGTCTACTGGTTATCCCTCTACAATGGCATTTCAACAATACGAATCTAGTGATGATGAAATTATAAGTAACTTATTTGCTGATTTTTTCTCGA
>MINK01175219.1:0-12570 GCA_001735545.1 Phormia regina
TATATATATATATATAATTTAATTCATAAAAAAAATTATATTTATCAGAGTAGGAAGAACGCTCATATTTTTGACAGATAATTTAACAACTTTTATTTTTAAAAATGAGCAAAGATCAAAAATTTTTAATGTGAAAATAAAAAATTTTATTCGGGAATCGGTAACTAAATGGGAATTCTTTGAATTGAATATTATTCGGAAATCGAGAGTTAACGTCAAGCGAATTCTTTGAATTAAAAGGTAACTTAAACACAAATTGTGCGTACAATAATTAAAAAATGAATGAATCAGAAAGATTCGATATTATTATTATAATTATTATTACTACTATAAATAGATGAAACAATTAAGAGGACTCTTGTCATATTTAAGTATTCACATATATGTATCTAAATTAATTAAAATATTCCTAATTAAAATATTCTTACAAATTCAACAATATTTGCACTCTTCATCCGAAGATCCACGAAAATAAAAAAATGTTAGACAAAAAAATGACTTTAGCAATAAAAAATTTTAAACATAATTTGTAAAAAGATTAAAATTATTGAACGAATTTTAAAAATTTTATTTATTCACGAATAATAAAAACTTGCCTACACCTCTACTAACACTGCAGGAAACTTCATTGAAATCGGACCAGCCGTTTGGAAGTTACAGATTTATTTCCATTTCTTTTTTTCGGTGGAACACTGTGCTATGTGTGACAAGTTAAAGACTTGACTAGTACTACATTTTTATAGTCTCATGTCTTGGCTATGAAATTCTCTACCTATTATCTGGAAATGGATTAAAAATGTGTCTGTTTTTTTTTTTTTTTTTTTTTTTTTGCGAAATTATTCGACATATAAATTTTTTGCTAATTTGTTGATTAGTGCAACTACACGAAAAGAAAAAATGGTCAAATCATATTCGGTAACTATCATTAATGTTTAGATTTATGATTGTCAATTATACAATACACTTGCCTCTTAGGAACATAACATGATCCTTGTGGTTTAAAATCCCTACGCTATCATATTATTATCTTTGACGTTATATTTATAAATATAATATCATAGTACTTCTACTAATATTTACTTACTTATTAAGGACTCTTATATAAGTAGCTACATGTAGTTGTTTCATCACTTACCTAGAAAGAAAAAAATAATAATTAAAATTAGTATTTTCTAATTAAAATTTATATAACCTCAATATAATATTAATTCCTAATTTTTAAATTTTTAGAATTTACATTTTAGAATTTCTACTCTCTAAAACACTGTGCATAGCTCTGACACTATTGATGAGATGCTGATGAAGATGTGAATGATGTTCGACAATGAACAAATATCATGTACTGCTTCGTAAATTTGTAAGTGTGTTTGTTTTGTGTACTTTTAATGTACTTTCATGAAACTTTAGTTTTATGTATTAGAAGAGAAGTTGAAAAAAAAAAGAAATAAATAAAAACCAAAAAACGACCCCTATAATAAGCAGCTATTTGTTATGTTATGTTTTCAATCTAAGTTTTGTTATTATAATACATAGAGATGATGTTTATTAATGTAGAAATTACTTAATTCGATTAAAAATATGATTGAATGTAGGAAAAACTTAACTTGAACGAACAGCTTATTATAGCGGAGAGATACTATAATTATCTTAAGCCTCAAAACTAATATTCTATTCGAATATTTTCTGCAAACACTAATTCTTATGGAAGCCAGCCAATGTTAGTAAAATTGTATGGGGTATTGAGGAAAATAATGTAGACAACCAAAGAATAATTATATTTGTCATACTGCAGTATATTAGACATGTTTTGGCCTGTGCGAACTTTTAACAAAAACAATGTTTCAAAGTGCAAGATATAAAACTTTATATTTATGATTGAGAAGAAGTACTGGAAACAAGTGCAATTGATATGCAAAGTATGATAAAAAAAACTAAAAAAGATAATAATATAATACGAGCCGGTTTTATGTTTCTCATAAAATAAAATACGTTTTGCATTAAAATGGGGAAACAGAATTCGAAAAAATAATTAAATAAAAGAAATTGGAAGCTAAAGATATTTTATTAAGTATTTCATACTCTATACCAATGATACATAAAAGACTATATCGGGACAATATTTGTATATTCAAAGGTACATAATTCTCAGATATAGGTTCTTCATTGCAACGAAATAATTAACAAAATATTTAAAATACATGAATGGAAGTAAAAGTTATATTAAAGAGTGCGATTGGAAAAACCTTAACTCACATTTTGTCTCACAACACTTTTCCGAAGCAACATTTAAACTTTTTGTTCATCTAGTTATCTTTGAAAAATATGTCAGTATAATTTTTAAAGACAACCATGTTGATTTCTTGTCATTTTGATCAAAATGACAAATGACGAAAAATATGTACCTGCTATAAATTATTAAATAATTCAAAAAAATCCAAATAAGTCCAACAAATAATAGGCCACTGAATTAAATGTCTGCTGTCAAACCGTTTTAAAGATTATTAAATAGTACCAGGAGAATTCGACCATAGATATAAAACAAGGCATAGGGAGACAAACGATCCACATGATATTTTGAAGCCCAAGAAATTTGAAAGCATATTGAAAAGAAATCCCAACACAACTGGTGGACAAGCACCCCTGAGAGATCAGTACTCAGACTCTTAGATGCGAAAAATAAATGCTAATGCGGAGTTGATAATATATAAAGACCAAACTGTTCCAGACAGGAACGTTACAACAAATTTTAGAAGCCTAGAAAAGGGCACGAAAATTAAATCGAATTTCATTAAACTCCCATGTTGTAAAATACACGACGAAACATTTGTAATGACCGATTTTTTACAAATTCCTGATTAAAATTTTTATGTTGATCATTCTTGAGGATATATTAAGATAAGTTTAGGACTGAGAAGCTAAAAAAATCTTAAAAAATTATGAGTGATTTTTTTTCGCTTTGAACTCGGAGAAAGGTTGTACTACAGCCATAGTAAACCTTTCCCTCTTTCGCCCTCTGTGGCTCCAAAGAGTCCTGGTTTAGGACAACAATCGCCTTCCTCAATGTAACCCTCACAACTGTCCAATCATGTGTCGGAAGATTAGGATTACATTACTGAAAGATCTAATGGATTTAGGCCTGCGAGAAATTTCACTTACAGGTACTACATCCAATCTGGCGCCTTTCCATACCTCTCCTATTTCGTTAACAGCGAGTTTTAGTAGAGACGCTGAGCATTCATCTACGCAAGATGTTGTAGCCATTGTCATCGTATTGAGAATCTGGCCCTGGATTATCCTTAAGAATCTTCCAGAACACATGGGAACCCTGATGGGAAATGGCTCCATAGCTTACACTAAGGTCGGTAACAGCTCTAGGGAGATAATTGTTAGCCACCTCACTAAAAGATCTGTTAATCGGTGCTTGTGCGGGTTTGGGAAGCTTAGTCCCTGGCTGTTGATCTTGACCATTGGCCTCTTCCTCTGAACGATGCCATTTAGGCTTTGCCCTTGATGGAGACAGAAGGGAGAGTCTCTTTGAGGTTATTAATGTAGGCTTTAGCCCATTCCAAGGAAACCTTTTGCTCCTTGGTGAAGTCTTCGACCTTTTTAGAGCCTATTTGCTCAATAAGTCGTAAGGTCTTGTGAATCCCAAGCACAAAACGAGCAGGAGTTTTGTGCCTGGGGTTCACATTTGCGCCTGTTCTGGCTGGGAGAAATGCCAGCAAGGAAAAGGAGAATTCCTTCACTGGTCCCTTCTGCACAACTAGCACATGGGAGAATACCTTATGGGACGACTTAGTCGTTCCCTCCTCGGCAGCACCCGAAACAGAATTTCAACCGACGTATTATAGATTTGGACAATAGCAGCTTTGGAGGTACTTGGTGCGAAGTTTAGAGTCATCTCTCAGCTTTTCTTAGATCAACCGCCTTCTGGTTAGGTTTCTTTAATTGTACAGCCTGCTAACTTGGGTTTACCAGGACGACAGACTGCAACATCAGTAGCTTGCAAATTAGCCAAGCACGATGTTATCATCTGACTAGTTTGGAACACAGTCGCTTTCTCTGACATTATGGACATAATAGAACCAAGTTTTATAACTGCTGCCAGGTATTGTAACTTCCGCCCCAATGGGAACAGACGCCGGAGAAATTCAGGCGGATATGCACCGTTAGGTGCAATAACATAGAGGAAACTAACGGACCAAAGAACCCCATCGTTTCTACCCTTTGCAGGGAAAGAGTAGTCATCCTAAAAGAATGCTTAACGTTAACACCTGCAAAATAAATCCCAGTTCATTTGGAGTAATATCTCCCCACTAGCTCCCAGAAGAATGAGGCTAATTTTAAAATTTTTCAAAGCTTATATTATACGTATGTTAGTTAAACACACAAAAAAAGGATGGACGGAAGGATGACCATTCTACTGAAAAAATTAAATTGTTTAAACTCGCTTTATCCCAGCTGGAATTTCGGGTATTTCACAATAAAAAAATGGCAATTTATTTTTATTATTGTTTTAAGAACAACTTTTTTATATTATACTAAAATTTCATGAAGATAGATTAATTAATATAGATTTTATATAAATTCAAATATAAAACTCTTTTAAGATAATGCTAAACACACAGTTTTTTGATCAATTTAATGAACAAATTTAGCACTAATAGTTTATTATTTATATATTATTAGTTTTCAAGTAATAACCTTTCCAACGATACCAAATACTTTACACATTGGTATAAAAAGTAACAGAAAATGGAACTCTCCTTAGCAAAATTTTGCATGGCAGAACTTTGGTCCATTTTCCTCCAAAAGCAAAAACGATATCCTACATATGTAAGTGTATTTTTTTTAGAGTATTATAAGGACTATATATGTGGAAGGTTTTTTTTCAATCAAATCATAAATAAAATTTTGGAGATTTTTTTTTAATTTTCATACCCGAGATAACCAAACTTTAAGGTTCACCAATCGTCTCCCAGAGCTGCTAAGAATCTGTGCTGCTCTAAATCTAAATTGGAATATACTTCAGGATTATCCATGTGAAATTTCAATCAAATACATCTAGCAATTCTAAAGTTACAGAATTATTTAAAAAAAAAAATCTTTTTGGGACCACACTACAACACTAGACAAGATATAATTAAATTTTATTAAAAAACTGTCTAAAAAAAATTTAAAAAAATGCAATCTTCTTAGTTTTGAATTATTTATATGGATCTGTATTTTGACAAACTACAAGACAAAATATATTTTGTTGAACTAAAAATTTAATGCAAAGCAATATAATTTATATTAATGACTATATGCTTAAGCCCTCTAAGACACCCCATAATATTTATTGAGTCAAACTAATAAAAATCTATGTCAAAAGGTAAATAACATTTCAACGTATGTACATGTATATATGTCCACAAAGCACCTGTTTTCTATATGAAATGGGGAAAAAATATTAATAATTTTCATCTTTGTATTTCACAACACACAACTATAACATAGGAAAACTGAACAAATATTTGTGATTATTATTTATTTGAATTTTAATATTTATTACATTTCTAAGAGTGGTTATTTATTTTCTTTTAACCTAAAAAAATCATAACAAAATATAGAGAAATCATATTTTTTTTATACACTAAAAAAACAACTATGAAAATATGAAAAAAATAAATAAAATTAATATCAATCATACGCCCCCTATTTCGAAAAAAAACATTTTTTTAGACAAAAAAAATCTTCAAATCAAAATTATTTATAAATTTATAGCCCAACAACAAAAACAAAACGGGGAAAATAAAAAAAAAAAAACTTTTGATGTTCCACAAATTGTTTTTATAATAAAATATATAACAACAAATATTTGTTTAAAAAGTAATACATTTTTATTTAATAACATTTTAGTTTGTCTTTTTTTTTTTTTTTTTGCTTTTTGCTGATAGATAGACACACACTTACATACACACACTCTCATACTAACAAAACAAACATGTGATATAAATATAAAATTAATTAAATTATTAAAAATATAACAGAAAAAAACTAGCACAGCTGTATTAAATCATAATCAGATCAAATTTGTATTAAATTGTATTTGTGTGTTTTTTTTTTTTATTTGATTTCGTGTTTTTCATTCATTGATTTGTTTTTATTTTTTTTCTGAACTTTTTTTTATTAAATGGACACATGGATATAAAAAACATGTGTATTTGTTTTAATAGTGGAACTTTCCATTCATAAAACTTATTAGAGATTTAACGCTAATTAATTTTATATAAAATAAAAAAATAAAATGAAAAGTATTAAATCTAAACAAGACTATAAATTGTAAATATTTGTCCTCGTAATATTAAAAATACAACTTCAAAGAACTAGATTTATTTATAAATTGAAAAAAGATTTTTTTAATTAGCCATAGGGGAGCGTGGAAATTCATATAAGGTCAGGGAGAAAATTATGGGTTTAAAAAAAAATGTGAGATGAAATAATAATTTAAAATAATATTTACTACATAGAAAAAACATGGTTACAGCATGATCACCACAACTATTCAATGATTACACAGCAGTTTTTTGTTAATTTCAATAATACCGTGTAGTAATGTTTATGATTCTGTTCAGTCATTTAATGATTACCCACAATCAAAATATTAATATGGTTCACTGAATCATAGTATGTATTTAAAAATATTTTTGTATGAAATCATATATATGATAAATTTAAACATTTAGTTTATTCTACAACTATTAACTTAATTCTACAACCATTAAGTTAACTTTACAAATTTAATTAATTCTACAATCATTAAGCCAATATTTTTATTTGATTTTAAGTCATATTTTGTTTTTCACAACTATTAAACGATTGTTTTTGAAAATGTTTATGTTTCCCACAAATATAAAATATTTGCTTATGACGATAATTTGATTTCACCCAACTATTGTATTTTTTGTCGTTAATCATGTATATTTTCTGCATAACTATTGAACACACATTTTTGTTTATAAGTTTAGTAGGATAGGGCAATAGTTGTGTGCAATAAATGGAATAAATAGAACGAATATTTTTCACAAATATTCGCATATAAATAAGATAATTAAGTCTCCAAGTGGTATAGAAACTTTTGTGGTCAAAAGAAGGGTTTGATTTATTTCCTGTAAAGAAGTCATAAGAGATGCAGCAGTTTGAATCTGGAAGCGGTAAGATGCCTTCTTCTTTCCATAAAATGCATCGAAAGACAAATTTCACATTTTCTTTCATGTTTGTTTTAAGGGCTGTCAATTTTTTTAAGTAATAATTTTAAACCAATTGGAAACAAATTATCTAAAAAAAATCAGATAAATGTGCTTTTTTTAAACTTTTTAGTATTGGAAAATCGGAGATTATATATATGATAAAATTGATTCATATATGTATATGATAAAATGGGATTATTAAATGATAAAAAAATGTTGAATATGATTAAACCGAATCATTAAATGATGAGAAAATTTTTAAATAGAATCAGAATAATGATTACATACAAATATTGTAACCTGGAATCATATATTACAATCATAGTATGTTGCTCTTAGTTTATGGTCATCTGAACCATATTTTTTCTCTGCTTTTACTAGAACTCAAAATCTTTCAACTGTACAGAGTTTCAGACAATTTGATGAATTAGCCGGGAACAGGGCAGAAAATAGCGGATAATATGTATTTTCTTAGGAAAGAGAAAAGACTTTTACAAAGTCACTCATTGTCAGTGCCTTTCACTCATCATAAGATACAACTCAATCAAAGATGGAAAATGAAAATATTTTTCGATATCAAAATAAATTCGAAATAGTACTTTTTTTCATTCTCAAGGTACTAAAATTAAAATTTTAGATAGTTAATTATGTTTTATTTAGTATAAAACTGAAAGTAAGTAATTTGAATTGTTTAAATATTTAAAACGAATGATTAAATATAATAAATAATATTTAAATAAATTATTTATAATATACAAACTTACAGTTAACGATCACAAGCAGACTTGGGACATCATTTGTAGCAACACCAAATTTTAATATGATTTTATTCAGATTAGAATTGTAGTAAAATACCTTAAGATACGGTCACATTAGGGAAATATTTGCTGCAAATCACAAATATTTCTTTGCCGTAATGTGACCATAAAATATTTTTATGTGGCAAACAACATATTTTATTTTATATATGTTGCAATATCACCAAAACACTAATGATGTACAATGAGTGAGATATATGTATGCAAAAAATCATAACCTTTTGACACCTTTAACCACGAATAACTTTTAGCAGTATGACGACGTTCGGAGGAGTATAAGGTGGATTAGAGCAAGTGGGATCTATTAAATCGATAATGAGTAGTGGTGAGGCCACTGCTAAGGCTGCTACTGATGTAGGTGGTGCAACGAGTGCTGTTATTTATTCTGAAAAAGCCGTCAAGGAGACGAGAAGAACGAGAAGGATGGGTAGGTCAGGTGATAACATCACGGATAATATTATAGATGCGGTGTTAGGGAAGTCAGTCCTTGACTTTCCACAGACGATGATTGAGTACGACGAAAAATAGGAAGAGCTCTTGATGAGGTTCATGGCTGCAAAATAATTTTGCTTGGGCGCACTGTGAGTATTATGGGATAGATCGGCATTTGATAAGGAATAATTTTTGAAAGCAAATAATATTTTTCAATGTTGACCTATGAGAAAACATGTTTTCATTAATTTGCCTATATCTTTTATGTCTGTTTGAACAAACCAAAAATGGGAAAATAAAGTTGCGAGTAATGTGACATAAAAAAATTGTCATATTGCATAGAAAAATTTTGTTTACGTTCGGGCAACAAATTTGAAAAAACAAACATTTTGCCTAATCTGACCGTACCTTTTAGTTTATTTATAATATTACTATAATGATATATTTTATTCTAAAAAATCATAAAAATTTTTTTATAGATTTGTTTTTTTAATGAAAGTTTGAAATTAAAATCAAAATTCCAATAAAACCACGAATAATTGTAAACAATGTATGGAGAGGTTAGAACTTCGATGTGTTTAAAAAATTCAATTAAATTTGATCAAATAATCCTTAACTTATTAAAATTTCGAATGGCTAATTTTTGGGAAAAAAAAAATTTTTTTCCGAAGCATTTAAATTTAAAAGTCATCTAAATCACTCTAAATGAAAGAAATTGTTGAAATTTGTTCATTAAATAGTGCATAGAATGTTCGAAATGTTTTTGAAATTTTCGAATTAATTTTGGAAATTGTGGAAAATAAGTTTTTGAACTTCCGAAATTTGTTTTGAATTTTTTGAAATAGTTTTTAAATTTTGTTAATTAATATTAATTTTTTGAAATAATTTTGAATTTCGAAATTAGTTTTGAATCTTTGAACATTAATTTTTGAGTTTCGAAATTAATTTTGGATTTCGAAGCCAATCTAAATACTTTTGAAAACTACCAAGTCACGTCAAAAGTTGCAAAATTCACTATTTTGTTCCGTATTTCCATATGAGTGTATACGTAACATTTTAGTTTTCTAATGTATTATGTAGGGTATATATGTATTTGTTATTAAAAAGTAGTATAAAATGTTTTTGAGATGTTCGAAATTTATTTTGAATTGTCGAAAATAATTTAGAATTTTTGAATTTTTGAGTTTTCCAAATTAATTTTGATTTTTGAAATTAGTTTTGAATTTTCGAAATTAGTGTTGAGTATTCGAAATTAATTTTGAATATTCAAAGCATTTAAAAGTCATCTAAATACGTTTGAAATTAAAGAAAATTTTTGAAATTTGTTCATTAAGTGTGTAAATTATGTTTCGAGATGTTCGGAAATTTTCGAAATTAATTTAAATTTTCCAAACTAGTTTTGAATTTTCGAAATTAGTTTTGAATTTTCGAAATTAATTTTGAATTTTTGAAATTAGTTTTGGATTTTCGAAATTAATTTTGTATTATCGGAATTATTTTTGAATTTTCTAAATTAGTTTTGAATTTTGAAATTTATTTTGAATTTTTGACACTAGTTTTGAATTTTTGCAATTAGTTTTGAATTTTCGAATCATTTTTATTTTAAGTCATCTAAATACAATTGAAATGAAATGAATGAATGAATGTTTTTCGAGATGTTCGAAAATTTTCAAAATTAATTTTGAATTTTCGAAATTAATTTTAAATTTTCGAAATTAATTTTGAATTTTCGAAATTAGTTTTGAATTTTCGAAATTAGTTTTGAGTTTTCGAAATTAATTTTGAATATTTGTAGCAATACTTTTGAAATGAAAGAAAATAGTTGAAATTTGTTCATTAAAATTGTAAATTATTTTTCGAGATGTTCAAAAATTTTCGAAATTAATTTAAATTTTCGAAATTAATTTTGAATTTTCGAAATTATTTATGAAATTTCGAAATTAATTTTGAATTTTCGAAATTAATTTGAAATTTTCGAAATGACTTTTGAATTTTCGAAATTAATTTTGAATTTTCGAAATTAATTTTGAATTATCGATACATTTTTATTTTAAAAGTCTTGTAAATACTCTTGAAATGAAAGAAATTTTGTTGAAATTTGTTCGAAAATTTTCGAAATAAATATTTAATTTTCGAAATCAATTTCGAACTTTTGAACATATTTATAAAATTATTACAATTACTACCAATATTTTTAAAAATCTTTAAATAATTTTGTTGGAAATCATTACATTAATTTTTATTTCAAACATTTTAAATCGAATTATTTAATTCATTTCAAATTCCTCTGATAAAAGGACACTGAATTTAATTAAAATAAAATCCCCCTTTCCAAAAATCCTTTAAATAAAACATTGAAAATAAGCTTAATTTTAAGACCTTTACAATAACAAAAAAGTTGCTCCACTTTACAAATAAATGTCTGAAACCTAGACAACAAAAATCAATATTTTAAACCTTTAAATAAAATTCACTTTACAATACACACATACACTTACACACACTCAAACACCAACAAAGATTTATTTACATACACGTTCATACATTTAAGTGTTTATGAGTATTTTCCATTAAGCTTTTGAAGTTTATATTTTATGTTTTTGTGTGTGTATGTATGTATGTGTTTTATTATCCTTTAAAAGAAAGAAAGAAAATGCTGCCAGATTGTTTTTTGGTTTCCTTTGATATCATCCTCATTAAAATCCATTCATCTTATCACATTCTCTATATTTCTCTCATCTTTTTATGTTTTTTTTTATTTTATTTATTTCTTTTTTTTTACATTTTGTTTAAAGAAAAAAATAATTTATGTTCTGTTTATAATTATGTACTATATATTTTTATTTTATTTTATTTTGTTTTTTAGCCAGATTCTGTTATTTATTCAGTAAACAATAATTCTTTTTTTTCTCGTTTTTTTATAAATAAAATTAAAAACAAAAAATTGTCCCCTTAATACCTTCTGGTATTAAAACGAAATAAAATAAAAGATGTTGAAAAATAAATTTACAAAACAACAACAAGCAAAGCTGTGAAAAAACATTAAAAACGTGACGCTCCATTAAGTGTCAACTGTCAAAAGATGCATACAAACATACACATGTGTTCAACAATGAAATTGAGGTCATTATAAAATCAAATACATAATTGAAGAAAATTAAACGAAAGAGAGTTTTATATTATAAGAGAGAAAAATAATAATAAATGCAAAACAATTTCAAAAGGAATTAAATAATATGTTTAGGAAAATTAAAATAGAAATAATTGAAGAAAAAACAGAAAATTTGTAAGAAAATAGTATTTTATTTTTTTTAGAGTTTTGGAATAGAATTTTTTAGCAAAATTTCTGCGTGACTGCCCCCATTTTGTGTTAATTTGCAACGAAAAAGAAAATTATAATAAAAATATTGGTGCTGTGATCGAAGAACACTGAGCAATTACTGATGTTAAGTATTATATCACCATTTTAAACATTCGAAATATTGTTTACAAATTACAATTTTAATTACATAAAACTAAATTAAATACATTTCAAGATCAGGAGAAGAAATTGCAATATTGTCCGGTAAGGGCTAATGTCGCAAAATGGTTCCAAAACGATTTTTTTTGGAAATAATGCAGTAACTAAGGTACCGTTAGATGTATCTCAATAAAATTCCACATGGTCAAAGCTGAGGTGTTTTCGAGTTGATTTGGAGAAGTACAGACTCCTAGCGAGTCAGCGGGGAAGTGGCTGGCCCTCCAAAGTTGTCCATCTCGAGTGTTTTTTTTTTTGAAAAATCGCCAAAAATTCTCTTATAGAGACTATTATATATGTAGGTTATATCTTTTAGTTTATGAGATATTCGGGCCGAACTAAAATTTTACCTCATTTTTAGCCTCCAGTGTTGCCATTTTAACATTTTTTCTGCTAGATTTGGCAGAATGGATTTTGAAATTGAATATTTATTTTGAAAAATTCTGCTAAATGCTTTTCAGCATAATCGACTTACTAATAGCAGATTTTTTTAGCATAATTTTTTAGAATTTTTTTAACATTTTTAATAAGTTCAGATCTGTAATCTGAACTTACAAGACTTAGTTTCAAG
>MINK01175220.1:2107-16268 GCA_001735545.1 Phormia regina
GGCCGATTTCCAAATCTTGTTATAGATAAAGTAGTCTTTAGTTTTTAGTTTAAGGATTTGAGTACATATTATGAGGCTTTATGAAAGGTAGATTCAGTATATAAATAAAGAAACAAACAAAAAATATTACATATGTGCTATGCAGTCATTATAAATAATATGATACAAAAACAATTTAAATTTTCAAAATACCCATTTCTTAACAATTATTTTAATTTATATAAAGNATATTTAAATAAAAATATATGTACAATTTCAACTTGTATTTACATACTTGGCCATCATTTTTTTGTTTTTGCATAACTATATATTTGTTTCTAACTGAAAATATTAGCCAAGAAACCAACAAAATAAATATAAACCTGAGTAGCAAAAGAAAAATATAAATACTTTTTTAGGTTTTACTTTTAGTAGCAGAAATTTGTCTGCATTTATGTCGGAGTATTTGAAAAATTACCTTTGGGGTTTAAATTTTTTTTCCAACAATAATATTTTATTTTCCAAAATTTTCGTTTTTTTTCTAAATATATATGAGCGAGCACTTTAAAACTTTTGTCTTATTTCGTGCAAAACGAGGAAGAAAAATAAATTACATGTATTTTAGACAAATGTATAAATATGAGCATAATTTGCAAATAATGTTTAATTTATGTCTAAAGTAAATTCAATCCTTAGTGTATTTTGTGAGCAAAATAAAAAAGATGAGAAACATAAAACATTTTATTATAAAAATTTTATATAAAAGGAAATATTGTTTTTAATATACAATATACATTTGCCATTCTTCTAACTATAAATAGCTATTTATATAATTTTAGTGGAAAAAAACTTCTAGGCTAAAAACTTTTGTTAAATCAAATTAAAATAATTATATTCTTTTGTTTTTAATTAATACAAAATATTGCATTGTTCTCTTTTGTTTCAGTTGTATATATAAAAAAAAGTCACTTTAACACTTTTCCATTCCTGCTATTATAATTTAGCAAACAACAATACAAAGGACATTTTTAATTAGTTGCGACAGAAAAATAAAAAATAAAATACAAAGAAATAAAAGAAGAACTTACAACCATCCATCAACATTAATGAAATACCAACTAATTAAATTCTTATTTTTTTTTTCTAAGAAAATAAAAATTTTAATGAAGAATAATTGGTTGAACTATTTTTGGAAAAATATATATTTTTTAAACATATGTAGGTATACACTTACTAACAATTTTAATTAAGATATACTTTTTCATTGAAAAATAAAAATATTATCAAAGATCAACAGGATGGTGAAAAATATTTGCATTTTGCTATTTGTTATTTAGATAAATCATCCTGGTATGTATAAGAACAAAAGCTTTTGTTTGTATTGTGGATAATTTAGTAATTTGTTTAATGCTTTTAGCACTAACGATATTAGGTAATTATGATACAGATTTTCAACGAACATGTTTGTTTTTTTTTTTTTAGTTTTTAATCAATAATTTTTTGTTTGAGAATTTTTATTCGAATAATTGCTGTTTGGTTTCTGGACGTTGCAGAAGTATTAACAATTTCTAATTTCTAATATCGAAATAAAGTACGTAATACATAATAAAATTTCAGAGCTTGCCAATTTTTGTTCCTCATTTTATTTAAAATATTTTACTAAATGTCCTAAGAGAATTAATGAAAAACATATTGGTATTAACCTCAGCCCAAAACTTTTAAAGTGATGAATAATAATTCTATGCGCAGTGATTCCAAAACGTTTTTTTTTTAATAATTCAGTAACTAAAGAACCGTTAAAGGTATTTCAATAAAATTTCACATGGTTAGAGCTAAGGTGTTCTTGAGCCGATTTGGTGGAGTACAGGCCACCCACTTCTCCTCTGACCCACTAGAAGTGGGTGGCCCTCCAAAGCTGCCACTATAGGGTATGTTATTAAAAAAAAAAATCGGCAAAAATTCAATTATGATATGACAGAAAAAAAATTTATGTGTAGATAGTCCTTGTAAATATCAAAAAAACTTAAAAAAAGGTGTGGCTAAAAATGAGGTAAAAATTTATTTCGACGTGTAAATAAAGGCATGTATTCATAAATATATGATGTACACAAAACATAAATTCGGCATTCACATAACTGTGAACCATTTATGTCCACATATTTTGGCATATTAGTAAGGAAGTTATATAAGCCATCTACATTTGGCACTTACTCAATAGTTTTTGGTCCCTTAATTTTTCTGTAATAATTTTAAAGAATTTTACAATATTTTATACCAATTTATCATTAAAATTTTTAAATTCATACACAGAAAAAAATACTTCAATTCTTTCTTCAATTGAAATTATTAACTAAATTTTTATTGGAGTTTAATTATATTATTTATTAATATAATAAATTTTCTAATTGGTATAAATTTATATTTTTGATAAATTGACAGTTCATATATAATAAATATAAAGAAAACTTAATTTTTTTCTATAAAAATGTAGAAATAAAACAAATTTTACTAGTTTTTCAACAATCTTCAGCTCATTATGTCTTTTTAAGAAAAAAACAATATTAATAAAATCAATTATTGTAGTTATTAATCTTATCATTTTGATGATTGGAGCAAAATCAATTAAAAGTTAATTAATAAAACAAAAAAAATTTTGTAATTGAAGTCGATTTTTACTTTTTTCTGTGTATGTATGGGACCAAGTGATTACATCCGGTTATCGAAAAGAAACCTCCTCTGCATGATTTATAATAGCGTCGATCTCATGATCTACATTTCCATACAGATATGTAACAAAAGAGTAAGGATATTTTAAAAAAATCTGGACTACATGCGTTTATAGTGCCTGGTGTGAATTTTTCCGTAGGCTCCCTATTTGTTAATACACACAATATTGAAAAAACTGTTAATAATAAAAGATAATTGGGTATAATCTTTGTGTTTTTTTTTTTTTTTTTTTACTGAATCCCCCTGCCCTTAAAATCGATTTTTTTGCCAGCTGCCAAATACTGAACTTTACAAAATCACTTACTGCACAAAAAAATGGGGGAAAGTAAAAGAAAGTATGCAGGACAAATATTAAATTAGACAATTCATTAGAAAAATTATGATTATATTATTTAGTTTTTTGACAATATAGTTTTAAACTTAAACATTGTCGTGTTACTTATATGTAACATTGCACAGTGGGGCCAAAAGCGAAATAAATGGTAATGAGTTTGAAATTTTGAAACCACTGATCCGATTTATATGAAACTTTAAACATCGATAGAGTAGGAGTTAGGCTTTCAGAATAATGTTAGATAGTCACAAAATAGTCATGTTATACATCATATTGAAGAGAATTGTGTCTTCTTTAAAACTATGAATAATAAATCACACTATTTAAACATTTTTAGCACACTTTTCTTGAAACAATACGTATAAATGCAAATTATGTTCATATGGACACATTTCAAAAAATTTTAGACTAAATGATTTTTAAATCAGGATAATTTTTTCACCTTATATAAAATATTTAATGGAGAGTTGATAAATAAAAAAATTAGAAACATATACATAATTTTACTGTATATAATTTGGAGTTGAAATTGTTATTATTGAAAATATGGGTATTTTTGGAAAATTGCCTCGTGTGACTATGTTTACTAATACGCTGTAATTATTTTCTGCAGAACTTTTAAAAACATATTAATCTATATAGTTTAATTCACGGAAATACCAAAATCAACAATAATTTATTTTTACAAACTCAAAAGTTTCAACTTCTTATCCAAAATTGATAATTTTTGAACACTTTTGGATGTAGGGTGATCTTCAGAACTTTTAAACATTACAAATTTTCTCGAGGTCCCATCTTTCAGAAAATTTCAAAAAATTTTAAACTCTTTGAACAATTTTTTTTTTTTAAACGTTATTTATATAAAATAATTTTAGGCAAAAAATTTCAATTTTTGAGATCCGTTTTGAAATTTTGAGTTTGAACNNGTAAATATGGACTTATTTCAAAACTTTGAGACTGAATAATTTCTAAATGCTTATAGTTATTAACATAATTTTTTCACGTGATATGAAATATTAAATGAAGAATTAATAAATGTGAAAATCAGAAAAATATATGTAATTTAACTATATATTTTAAGGAGTTGAAGTTGTTATTATTGAAAATATGATTATTTTGGGAAAATTGCCTCGTGTGACTAAGTTTACCGGTAGGCTGTAATAAATTTCTGCAGAACCTTTAAAAACATATTGATCTATGTAGTTTAATTCACTGAAGTACCAAAATCCACAACCAATATTTTTTACAGACTCAAAAATTTCAACTTCTTATCAAAAATTTATAATATTTGACCACTGCTGGAAGTAGGGTGAACGTTCAAAACTTTTAAAAATTACACTTACAGCTTTTTTGGAGGTCCCGTCTTTCAGAAAAAAACTTTTGAAAACGTTTTAAACAATTTTTTTTTTAAATAAATTTACTTTTTTGGCAAAAAGAATGCAATTTCTGAGGCCTATTTAGAAATATTGACTTTTAAATTTTTTCTTGTTATCGAATTGAGTTAACAAAAAAATAAATATTAGCACTATTTCAAAAATTGTAGAAAATTTCAACATATATTGAAACAAATTTTAGAATTTTTATTTTAAAAATTATAGTACAAAATCGCGAAAAGTCAAGACTAAAAATNAGAAATTTATTTTTTGAAGTTAAATATNTTTTAAACCATACGAGATAATTTAGCANGAATNNNCATGATTTNCTTTGTCTTGNTTAGGAGAATTCAAAAATGTAANAATATTTNATNTNGGTTANTATTTGTAAAAGCTGTAAGCCCCGATATATTTTTCACTCTCGAGGTAGTCAACTTTGGTCCACGGTGGCGGTGGCGCTCATCCTGCAGCTACATATTCCATCTAACAATATTCTGAAAGCATTATCTTAATATATGCAGTGATTTCAAAGCTCTAAACATATTGACGTGATATCCGGATACCATAGTTTACTTTTCGTTGATCTTATAGAAAAAATATATAGTTTTATACAACATATTTACTACATCTATTTAACTGACCACAGATCTTAAAGCTAACCGGTATACACATGGAGCCGAAACATTATTAATTTGAAATAATACTGGAAAAGAAATAAAAATCGATTTGAAATAATATATTTTTTATGTTTGAACTTAAGCTATCAGTCACTAATGAAAATATAATTTAAAAATGTTTAGTACTTTAATAATTAATTGGTTTAGCACATATTTTGTATAATATTGGTCCAGTTTTTTTTTTACCATATTTTCCAGCATTTCATAAAACTTTTACTCATTTAGTTAAAAAAAGAGAAAAAGTTATAGTCAGACAAGCCTCACCGTATGATGCCCTACATTATTGTCTATGTGTACCAAATTTCGGGAAGGGACCAATTGTGGACCTGTATTTGTATTAAGTAAAAAATATAATTTATGCATTTTTGAACAGGGACTGTAAATAACAGTTAAATTTCCATTTAATATATCTTGCAAAATTGTGCGACTGTACTTTAGTTCATAAGGTTACATGAAAGACACAGACAGATGAATCGATTATCGACTCAGAAAGTGATTCACGGTGTACTTAAAAGTGCTGATCAGATCATGTTTCTGTGCGTTAGGTAGTATGTGAATAATAATAAATGTCGATATCTTCTCAGGATCATAAAAAACTTTTTTAATTATATTTATACCCTACACCACCAAAGGTGGTTGGGTTATTATGAGTTTGTGCAAATATTGTAACGCAGAGAAAAAATTGTCCTATATCTTAAAGTTTACCGTTCGACTCAGAATCACTTTTTGAGTCGATTTAACGATGTCCGTCCGTCTGGTTGACTGGCTGGCTGGCTGTCCTATAAAGCTTGTGCGCAAAGAACAGGTCGCAATTTTAGAGATAATTTAATGAAACTTGATACATATGGTTTTTTTGCACAAGAACGAAGCCTATTGATTTTGGTCATGATCGGACTATTATTTCATCTAGCCCCCATATAAATGTTCTCCCGGAATAGAGATTTAACACTCAAATATACCTTAAAATTGGAATATTTTAATGAAATTTGACATAAATAAGTTTCATGTAAGCACAAATCTATTTGTCAAATTTCATCAAGATCGGTTCATAATTTACTATAGCTTCCATATGAACCACTCTTCCGAAAACACTTATATAAGTATAAGTGACCATGCAAAGTTTCATTAAGATCTGTCTATAATTGACCATAGCTCCCATATAAGACCCGATTTCGGGAATCACCAAAAAGTGCATAAATACATGTGAATCTTAGTATCGACGTAATATTCTGCAATATTATGTTTTTATTTTCCACTTAATTCAAGTATAGGTCCATAATTGGCTCCTTCCCAAATTTTGGTACACATAGGCAATGGGTATCATATGGTCGGTCTTGACCGACTATATCTTCTCTCGTTAGCTAATTACGATTTTTATTCAATATCAGTCGCTGAGAGTGTTTTATTCAGAGATTATTTTTCTATCTTTATACAGAGTTGTATATATATTTGAATAATCACAAACATTGAAATCTGAAGGTATTGAAATAGAAGTATATTTTATCTTTTTAACCCAAAAACTTAAAATCAAGTATTCAGGATTAAACACTTATTTTATTTAGCTGGACAAATTGTATTTTGACTGGACTCTGGACAAACATAAAAAAAAACTGGACAATTCAGCCGAATCCAGCCCAATCCTACTATCATATAAGGTGCGCGGCAAAACTATAAGGTCACTTTTTATTGCACCGTGTATTAAAAAGTACAAGGAATATTTAATGGTACTGTTAGATAAAATATATGTTACTAAAAGGTGTTTTTGAGATTTTATATTTTTATAGACAAAAATATTGGAAATGTGAATTTTCCAGTGAGTCAAAATGTTCATTTTTTCCACAAGAAATGACATTTCTCTCTCAAGGGTTCTCAAAAACGGCCTAAGAATATCCACTACTAATGGTTTTCACCATTTTCCGACAGAAAAAAATTGATGTTTTTAGTGCTTTTTTAAATTTTTTTTTTACTTTTTTTAATTTTTATGGGACAAAATTCTATCACGCAAAACCTATGATAAATCTTAATATTATTATTTTTGTTCTAAAATTCTTGATGTTCCGAATAGAGCATATTTTCAATTTTGATTCATTTTTTATCGTCAATAGGGCCCTTATATTCAAAACTTATAATCATTCTTAATATAATTTTTTCTGTTTTAAAATCCTTGATATAATAGCTTTCGAACCTACTAGATTCTAATAGAGCACCATTTCAATTTTGACTCGCTTTTTTATCGTCAATAGGGTTCTTATATGAAAAACTATTTTTTTTTTAAATTTTCAAAATTCTATTACTCAAAACCTATAATCATTCTTAATATTATTTTTTCTGTTCTAAAATCCTTGATATTACTTTCGATCCTACTAGGTCCGAATAGAGGACCTTATCAATTTCGACCCGTTTTTTATATGAGAAAACTCACTCTTTGCAAAATTTCAAAATTTTATTACTCAAAACCTATAATCATCCTTTCCAATTTTGACCCATTTTTTTAACATAATAGGGCCCTCATATGAGAAATCTTATTTTTTGCAATTTTCAAAGTATTTATTTTAACAACATTTTAGGTTACACAATTTTCTGAAATATTAGTTAGTAACATTTTAAAATCGTAATTTGTGTTGTTTGTGTGTTAAAAAAAAATTTAATGCAAAAATATTACAAAAATGCTATTAACAATTTTAAAAATGTTATTAAAATTGAAATTAATTAAATTCTGTTAACATAACAGACTTTGAGTGAAAGAAATGTTAGTTAACATAAAATTAAAAAACATAGATAATTAGCGTAGCTATCTTCACATACTTCATTTCTGATCAGTAAATTTTTAATTTAATTCTTTAGTTTTCAATATTGTATTTTCGACTTAACGAAATATTTTAACTTTAAGAGTTCTTTGCTTTTTGCTGAATTTTTAGATTTTAAGTAAAAAAAATAGTAAAAAAAAAAAAAATTTAGCAATATTTCAAAAATGACCACACTTGTGTATCTCACATCAATATGTCTAAAACACAATTTAAAAGTGAAACGACGAAGATAATCCCGATCATTATAATTTTTTAACATTTCTTTAAAAAAAATATTCACAAAATACGCAGAGATTTCCTCGTTTGATTATATATATTACATTTTAAGTCCGATGTTAAAAATAAATGCAGTAATGAACCAGTCCCTCAATACCTGTTAGGGACCAATTGACACCTAAATCGTTACCAAAGTTCCAATTGAGAACCAGTTGACACAAACACACTTACAATTTAACAATGAGAGTCAATTTCAGTGTTACCACTTCATGTGTAATTACACATATCGTATGTTATTTTTATTTACATGTGTAGCCCATATGTAATCAGTTTCATGTGTAATTTATGGAAACTCTGTTCTACAAAATTAGTTTCTAAAATGAACAAAATAAAATTACAAAAATTTATAAAATATTTTTTGTGGTTTGTGCAAAATGGACCCAAATAAAATATAAAAGTGTTCAAAAGTTGTTTAAAATAATTGTAAAAATATATAAGTAAATTTAAAAACGCGTAAAAGATCTCATCAATAAATTTGTGTTTTTCTTTTTATCTTACAGTTCTCTCAATTCACACAGAACCCATACATGTAACATAGCAATATCAAAAATATAGAGTCGGACTATTCTTAAGTTTTGGACATAGAAAACAACTAAAACTCTAACTTAATCACAATAAACCTAACTGATTTGTCAAAAGATCTTAACTCTTTGTATGTGTTAATAAAATTTTCTACAGAAAAAATTAATACGTGTGAAGAGAGTAATTTTTTGTTACTGAACGAATAAAAAGACTTTTCTATGTCTTTGATTAAGACACTTTAATTCAATACTTTTTCAATCAGAAAAATCAGTTTTATATAGAATGAACAAGTGAAGTTTATATTACAAACTATTGAGAAAATTATAATATGAATGAACATTATAATATGAATGAACAAGTGAAGTTTATATTACAAACTATTGAGAAAATTATAATATTATATGCTTTAATTAGAAAACATATGACGAATATTTTTGTTCGATAATATTGATTTACATCAAGTAAGTAATGAGTGGAGATCATGATAATATTTATTTCAATATAAATCCGAAGTAAGGGGAAAAATATTTCTAATGTTATATTTAATTGATATATTTTATATTGCGAAAAAAAATCATGTGTAATTTTGCTTCAGATGTGTAATTTGTTCATAGGATATGTGTAGTTAGTAACATTCCTGGTGGCAACACTGCTCAATTTATAACATGCTTGTTCAGGCGCGAATCTGGCTCAAGCTTTTGGGGGAGGAAAATAGAATGATTTTCACAACTATTTCCTAAAATTTTATGATTTAGTAAGAATTTTCCATTAAGAGTTTTCATTTTGGGGGGAGGAAATTTTCCTTTTTCCCTCCCCGTGGATCCGCACCTGTGCTTGTTAAGTGCGCAATTAGCAAATTGCGCGAAATAACAATCAGTTTCTGAGTGGTTAACGTTGAAGACTATAAAATTACTAAAAAGACCCAACTATTCGTCATATTTAGAAATTTATTTAAAAAAGAAAATCGTGAAAAGAACTTTGGTTCTTGACTAAAAAATCATAGGAAATGGAAGGAAAAACTTTTTGGAAATCATTTCTAGATGTTTCTAGGTTGGAGTCCTTAACAGTTTTTTTTTTTTAATTGTGAACCTTTTTTGAAAAAGGGATTTTTTTTATATGAAAAAGGACTTTGGTTATTTACTCAAAAATAATAGGAGATGGGCGGTAAAAACTTTTTGAAAATCTTTTCTAAATGTCTATAGATAAATATCCTTAACATTTTTTTTTTCTTTTTTTTAATTTTAACCATTTTTCTAAAAAGTAATTTTTATTATATGAAGTATTTTTTTAAATGAAACTACATTTTTTTATTTTTTCTATTTTGGTTTTTTTATTTTTTATTTTAGTATGATTTATTGATACTTATTTTTATTATGGAATGTAAGTATTTTTATAGTTCTGGAAAATAATAATTGTAGTAAATAATTGTAATAAATGTAGTTTTTGGGTAATGACTTCGATGAGTAGTGGTAACTATAACCAACCATTACACGCCGGTTGATCGCATTGTCTGCAAAGATATAATTATTTTTCGGCTCTTATTCTGCAGTGTACATAGACTTCATTTATAGTATCGGCATAGTTAATAATATCATTTTTCATTGTTAATCTTTGATGATTGGGATCCGGTAAATTAAGAAGAGGCTTCTCTTTGATTATTGCTTCCACGTATTGACATAAAAAAATCCCATGCTCTAATCTTTCATTGAGGTAGTTTTGTTTTAATAAATTTTAAACATTTTTAATTTTTTTTCCCGCTTTTCTTTCATTGGGTCAAAATAGTAGAATTTTTTAAAATTGTTCAAAGCATTTCATTTTAGTGCAATCAATACTTGTGCTGTAAAAATTCTTTTCCTTCATGTAATTTATTACTTAAATGTGTATGATATGTTTTTATTTTTTATTAGTTTGAAAATTCTTCTCAAAAACAAAAAAAAAATCTTCTCTACTTTTTTTTCTTCTAAAACACTTTCCTGTCTTGAACCTGTTTTTCTATGTCTGTGATTTTGGCTTTTATGTAACCATATATTTTACTTACATATACCGATGGTAGGACATTGGCTTCACTATTTAGTGTAACTTTTTTTGTAAGATTATAGTAACTTTAAACAGAGCTGTTTGCAATTCGGGTATTTTCTTCTGTTTCCACGAAATGCCCCATTAAATTTGTCCAACCGATGATCAGTCTTAATATTATTTTTCTGTTCTGAAATCCTTGGGAGAATAGCTTTCGAACCTACTAAGTCCGAAGAGAGCATCTTTAGGGCTTCATATGAGAAATCTTTTTCTTTGCAATTTTCCAAGTATTTATTTTAACAACATTTTAGTTACATATTTTTCTGAAATATAAGTTACTAACATTTTAAAATTATAATTTGTTTTATTTTATTCAATCATTTAAGTTATAATAATTTTAATGTAAACATATTACATAAATAAATTCTGTTAACCTAACAAATTTTTTGTGAGAGATATGTTAGTTAACATAAAATAAAAAAACGTAGATAACTTTTGTAGCTATCTTAACACCCATACAGGGTGTTTTCAGATCATTATCCTAGAAATTATGTTCATGTATATCATATCAGCAACACATTTTTGTAAAGTCTTTCTTAGTCCAACTTTAAATATAGCATTGAAAATATGTAAAATATTTTATTTAGTAATGGGTTAATTAATAATTTTTGATAATCTTACAAGTATTTATTACATTCACATACACACATACGAATAAATATTATTGTTGTTGATAACATATTTATAAGAATCAATAAAAATTACAAGTTGTTCAATTATCAGTCAATGTCCATTATTTTTCGCAAACAGATCGTGTATAATAACTTGGACATGTTAAACGGAAATCTATATTCGTTACATTTATATATATTTATTATAGTAATTTTATTGCCAATATTTGTAGTCTTAAAGGAGGACAATGGAAGGAATACATTTATATCAAACGCTATAACTGCACATACTCAAACGGATATGCGATATTATAAAGCTGACCGAAATATTCATAGTAAAATAAATAATTCATCACTAGAAGCTAACAACCGCACATATAGTTTGGCAGAAACTTTGAGACGAACATTCAACGAATTTGAGACACTATTCGAAAATATTGTAGATATTGTAGCTAAAAATGTACCAAAAATAGCTCGAGACACCGAAATTTTTCTAGCCAAATTTTCTAATTACACAATAGACGCTTTGAATACTTTTAGCAATAAAATACTTAACGAAGGCGATGACCTGTTCAGTGAAATGTTTTACAATATTGAACGTCAGCTAGATTCCGTGAGAATTGAATTTCGAAATTTAGCCATCAGTGTTGATGATCACTTCAATTGGGCCGTAACACAACTCAACCAAACACTTATAAATAATACTGAAGAATATGATTGGTGGACAGCAAATATTAAGAAGAAATTACGAACTGTCAACGATACAAAACTATATCAAGAGGGATGTAGAGCCATTGATGAGTTCATTACCAACAGTACCAAGGAATTGCACAATTGTTGTAAAATTACTATGAAGCCAATGCGTTCATTATGTAAATCTGCCAATTCTTTGATAACCGAAGCCCTTCACACAGTTGTGGATGCAATAGACAGGATGCAAACTTGTCTAGAGGAGAAGAAATCTTATTTGGATTTTATGTTGCCATGTATACATTTAGCATATGATGAAATAAGTAATTTAGTTTCTCGAGCAGCACAAATTACACACCAAGTAAATAGTATGCTGCCAATGAAAATTATTTATACACGAAGCTGTTTTGCTATTGTTATGGTTGATATGAATGCTCAACGAAATTCCATCGAATCTGATTTATTTTCTAATTAATAAAATTAAAAAAAAAAAAAAAACCCAAAACATATTTCAACTCGTTTATATCGCTTGATGAATTTGAAAAAAAAAAAAAAATACTATTGATATTTATAAAACTTTTAAAAGTATAAACCAGGAAATGTCAGGAAAAATGGACAAATTTAAAGATTTAAAGATGTTTGGCCCTGGGGAAATAATAGTGATTAGATTAGTAAACATTTTAAAACAAAATATATATCGTCCATTCCATGAGAGATTTATAAAAAAAATGCCAAATTTTTATTGAGTGTCATCCGATTTAGGAGCCATTTAAATATCTCTATTTTAATTTTTTGATTTTCGAAAAATTCGCGAATTTATTCACGATTTTCATATTCCGAAAAGTCCAAAAATTGCAAAAGTTTATAACTTTAAACTTCAATATCTCTAAAAGTGTTTAATTGCATATACAAGTTAAACGTGTCCACTATAAATGTAGTGATTTTAAAATAATATTATCACTTAAAATTGCATTCATAATGTAAATACAATTTTAGAATGCATTTTCGAAAATTGTCTATCCTTTTGATTTTAATTTTCTTTTAATATATTTTAAAACAATATTTTAACTATAAAATGCAAAAACAATGGTTCTTAGACAAGAAAATCTACTATTTTTAATATTTAAAAAAATATATATATATTTTTTATAAATTTTAGATTTTTAATTTATTTTGGTTATCCTCTTTTAGTAATATGTAACTTTAAATGTCTATAACTCCTCAACTATATGTCAGATTTAGAAACCAGTATAAAGTTCATTTTAATTAGTATTGTAAATTATATTGTTTAATTTCAAAATATTTTTCTTGCTAAAGATGCACTCACACCAAGAATGCAATTTTCGGATGCATTTTTAAGAAATTTTAATGTACAAAATAACAAATTAGAAAATATTATGATAAAAATTAATTTCAAAATAAACTAAAAATTATAAAAATTAAAAAAAAAATTGTATGAAATATTTATAAGAAATGTTTTACATTTTTTTAAGTAGTTGACCATTTTATCCCAAAACAATTTTTATTACATTTTTAAACAAACTTCATGATTTTTCTTACATAAGAGGTTTAATTTGCATTATGAATGCATTTTTGAATGATAGTATTATTTTTAAATTACTACATTTATAAAGGACATATTCATCTTATATATGCAATTACCATGTCGACCAATTAATTCACTTGCCCCTATACAAATTTCCTCCTCGAATATATTTTTAAAACTTATAAAAACCTTCAAATAGAAATATTATTATGTAATTTGGCACAAATAAATTTTATATACACAGAAAAAAATAAAAATGGATTTCAATTACGAAATTGCTTATATTAATTAAAATTTTGTTTGATTTTGCTCTAATAATCAAAATGATAATATTAATTAAAAAAAAATATTAAAAAAATAATTATAATTCCAGATAATTTCAATTAAATATACCCTACACCACCAAAGGTGGTTGGGGTATTATGTGTTTGTGCAAATAGTGTAACGCAGAGAAAAAGTTTTCCTACACCCACCTTAAAGTATACTGTTCGACTCAGAATCACTTTTTGAGTCGATTTATCGATGTCCGTCCGTCTGGTTGGC
>MINK01175221.1:0-11065 GCA_001735545.1 Phormia regina
ATTACCTTAAAATAAATGCTAAAACAAAACAGTTTGTTTTTATATCTTAACAAGAAATGTGCATTTTACAAAACAGCCAGTGTTGTGTTAAGATCGCAAAATTATTATAAAGCAAAAAATTTATAAACCATAAATATAAATTTATTCTCTCGGAAATAGCCGAGCAGCACAATGGATTACACCAAATTAGATGAATTGTTGAAAACCAGTAACATGCAAGTATAATAATGATAATAGTTTACATAGGGTCAAAATTAGTGCACAAACTCATTGAAACAATTAACTTTTTCATTGTATTATGTACCTTTTTAGTTCAAAAAAAAAAAAAAAAAAAAAAATCATTTAAATTTTCTTCTCATTATTTTTTTAAATATTTTGTTCCGACCATTAAAAATGGCGCCAAAATATTTTAATGGCTTATATTTTTATAAACCAAAACATTAGTTCTTAACATATCAAATTAAAAAAATAAAATTAATTTTTGATGTAAAGTTTAAAATTTACTCCTCAAAAAAAGAAAAAAAAAAAAAAAATAAATAAATAAATAAATAAATAAATAAAAAAATAATAATAAATAAAAAATTAAAATGCCGCTTTTTGTTAGTTAAGAAACTTAGTATTAGTAGTATGTTTAAACGGCTTTATATTCCAAACTAAAACCGATTTAAAAAAAAATCATTCTATAATTGATCATAACTCTCATATAAACCCATTTTTATAAAATAACTTTAACGAGCATATATTTCCTTAAAATGTTACTATCAAGTTAATATTAAACGCAAATAAGTCTTTTAAATATAAATGATAGTTCCAAATTTTACAATGATCGCTCCATAATTTAGCATAGGTCTCATATAAGCCACTTTTTGGGAAATAACCCGAAAATTAATAAATTGTGTTACAACATGAGTATCGGTCAAAAATTGTTCCAAAGTGCAATAAATGACCACTCCCCGAATTCTGATGCATATTCATAATTGTCTAGGCTATCATATGGTCAGTGAACTACATCTTTTTTCTCGTTTTTTTAAGTTTATTTGGTTTTCTATTGTAGAAATTTTGAAAATATTTTTCTTTAAAAATTTCTAAATTCCCCCTAAATGTTTAAAGTGAAGAGTATTCAAGAGCCGGTATAGCTAAATAAAACAAACTAAATTTGTTTTTATAAGCATTCGTTGACATTTAACGCGTGAATACTAGACACTCATTCGTATAAAATAGTAATACTGAATGTGTCTGTCTGTATGTCTGCCTGCCAGCCAGCCTGGCTGAATGTGTGAATAAGTAGAAATGATGTTTACACATACAGAGTACAAATGTGACAAAGTCAACGAAATGAAAATGCACTTGAGCGTAACAAATAACTAAACTAATCTCTAGAACAAATGCATACAAACTAACATATAAACACTTTAAACATTCCCTTGCATATACTACAGTCAGCCAGTCAGTCAACCAGTCTAGTTTATTTTACCAAACAAAAAAACTGATACGAAAAAATTAAAAAAAAAACATAGAAAAACAATAGAAAATTCAACTAAAATTCCAAAAAGAAAGTCAAGGATATGCAGATTTAATGTAAATGAATAATGTTGGTTGGTGTTTTCTGTTCAGTTTTTCTTTTTTACTCTCATTTAGTTTACTTTCGCCTAGAAGAAAAATACAAACAATCTAAACATGCAAATTAACTATTTGTTTAAGAAAACTTTTGTTACAAAACCAAAAAATTCAAAATCTTTATTGAATTTTTAAGCGTTTTCTGCAGTTTTTGTTTTTGTTACATTTGTTGTATTGCAATTTAAAAAATTTGTCCTATAGTTTGTAAAGTCTGATATTTTTATTTTTGTATTCGGATGAAATGTTTAAGACCACAATAAGTATACTTATGTTGCATGTAGTTGAGGTAAATTTTTATGGCGTATTTAACTTGTCTAGCGGGAGGATTATTTTACTACCAACACTATAGTCTAACACTAGTCAACATAAGCAACAGTGTCAACCTAAAAACCACAATAGTACATAGTATGCGTAACGTGTTTTTTTCTTCTTTGAAATTCTAAATATTAATCCTTTAAGGTATGATGTATTTAAGGAATTTTAAATATATTGAAATAAGTAAATATTAATTTTTATTATATTGGCACAATTCAGGATGCCGTGCTCAAGCAATTACTAAAATATCTTAAAAATTCTACATTAATAAAATTTTATTTAACACTTTTATATGATGAGTGTCATCATATTAGGAATAAATAATGACACTAGGAATAAAGAGTTTTAAAATTTAGTAATAAAATTATTAATTCATAAATTTTTTATGGATTTAACATTTACTGATCTTTTCATAGGGGACAAACCATTTTGTAATATTATTACCCAGTAGGCCAGGTCTTGCTGAAAATATCGATGATGTCTTGATGATTTGACACAGTCTTCGATGACACATATACGACAGCTCCGAACAAACATTGGTGACATTTTCGAACAAAAGGCACTTAAGTCATTAACGAAAGATTTTTTTGACCACAAGTGCATTGTGGTGCCAATAGCAAAATAAATGGTTTTAAGTTCAGATCTTAACGAATTTAATAAAACTAAGAAGATTGTTAGAAATTCAGAATATTGTTTGCAGGAATATATTTTTTTTTTTTTGCATTTATTAGTAAACATATTATGGAAAAAAAATATTAAAGTTGTAACTTTAAAAAATATTTTTATTTTATTTACAACTTTTGACTTTAGATATCTCAGTAAAGTCTGCATGTAAATCTAATACCAATATTAGTATCAACTTAATATTCGGCACAAATAATATTTTTATAAATATAAATGATAGTGAACNNACTAGGGTATCCAATTAATCGGGATTTCAGATTATTCGGTTTATTTGACAAATAATTATTCGAGGTTTTTAGTTTATCGGTTAATAACCGATTAATGCCAAATTATTCGATTAATCGAATTGTTTTAGTAATACATTTTGGAATAACACTATTTATAAAATTTAATCTATTGAAGTAGTTATTTGGAGACTTAATGTAGATAATATTGGGGTTATCTTATTAGATCTATCACCCATTTGTTTCAGAAAATTTGACTTTAGGCACAATATTCTTAATATAACTTTTATTATTTTATGTGTCAGAATCATTTCTTGTTATAANNTATTTTCATGTTCCTAGCTTTATTATCCTTACCGGATCCAAAGTAAATAATATTTTCAGAAGTTCAAAAACTTATAAAATTTTAAACATTTTGTTACATAAAATACCTCAGTAAAGAAATAATATTCAGAGATGTAAGTAAGAATCTTAACGTGTGATCCATATGTAGCGCTAGGTCGGATGCGTTTAATAAATGTTCCATTTTTGTTACCTATTAATGAGAAGAAAGCATTGTTAGTGAAATTATATCTTATTGACACTCTAATTGACCACAAGATATTTAGTGGGTAAAATAATTCGGAAGTAAAAATCTATTGTATTCATTTTTGTTGGAAATGTCTATTACCCAATTTAGAATATCATAAATTTGTATTTACAAATTATTCGGTTTATTCGTTATTTGAAAATAGACAGTTTTCAATTATTCGAACAGTTAATCGAAAAAAATTATTCGGATAACCGGATGTCGGTTAATCGATTGGATATCCTAGTATGTACTGACAGACTTTTTGCAGCTTTCTGGTCAAAATAAGTTTGTGGATTTGGCAAGATTTATGCAGTTTCGACAAAAGAAGCAAGTTATTTGTTACAGTGGGCTCAAAAAATATAGAAAAATACAACAAAGAATGTTTTCAACAAAAACCTTTATATATTTTGCACATAAATTTTTTGTATATTAATCGATTTTTATCAATTTCAATACCAATCAAACCTAATATAAGATAAATATTTCAAACAAATTTCGTCCCTCTACGTTGAGCCGTTCCTGATTACAACAGACAGGTTGATGGAAGTAGCTAGGTCGACTAGTAATTTAACCAGGATCTAGATTTTTATGATTTTCTTGATATGTTACGTATGAAATGACAAGATCAATATAATCCCCATCTTATTGATAGTGGGTACAGAAAGAAGCAAAGGGAATATTTTGTTCTTTGTCAGGACGAGAATTAAAAAAATATATATTATTTCTTATACAATGCACTACAATATATGGTGAAGATTTTCAAGTAGTTATGTTCACAATTAGCTTATATATATAGACAGAATCAATATAATATACCCTTGAAAATGTAATATCCCTTTCCGAAAATCTCAAAAATCATTATGAGACATGTGTGCATATGCTACAGATAGATTATTGGTGGAATTGTCGGTTATTAGATGAATTTTGCTCCTACTCAAAAAGCTAATAATTTAATCTTAATGGGCGTTTTAAACAGATATTTATCCTAACTAAAATTTCCTGGAGACAATTAATATTAAAATGATCCCAATTATTTTTATAATTTTAGGTCATACAATACTACAGTCAAACAAATCATTGAAGAAAACTCATCATTTAAGTTAAATCTAAATTATTTCTCTCACATATATTAGCATCATATTGTTAATATAAATCGATTCATATCATCTTATTTTGACTACAAATAGATATATGCATAAAAGGGGAATTGGAAAAGCATAAAATAAAGTTATTGGTTCTTATAAATAACCGTTTCATAAAACATAAATTTCATTTGTAAGATACGCATCAAATAATTGCAAATATTTGCAACAAAAGGATGCAAAACTTGTAAATGAAGTGGAGAAATCCACATAAAGTGACACTACAATAAAGGCATGCAACCAAAATACTATTGCAACACATAGACACACACTCCCAAATGTCATCTATAATTTCATACCACCCATCAACATAAACTGCAATAAGAGCAACTACAGCAGAAGTAATAGTATCATAAACGTATACAAGGATTCGTGTTGAAGTTGCAATGTAAAAAACAACATACCACATACATACATTCAGAACTATAACACAATGAGCTTTCAATAAATTGAGTTGTACTTTGTTGCTGTTGTGGTGTTGAAAAAAAAGATACAAACATTGTTAAATTCACATATTCATATGCCAGTGTATCTTTGGAGGAGACAATGTACACACATCATGACAAATACACAGACAGAAACCAACATTTTATTTCATTTTACATGCAAAATATTGTTAAAATGCACAAAAAAACCCATATGGATACAAAATATCGCAGGATATACTGATTACATTCGTTTGTACTTCAATGTTGGGGTTGGTTGTTAAATTTATGAAATTCATAAATTTTCCTCCCAAAAAGAGGGACCACTACACATTCATATGTGCTAGTATGCAAAAATCCTTTATCCAATGAATACAAAACAATACAATTCGATATCCATGTTCATTAATGTTTAAATGTATGTGTGAGAAGTATTATGTATACATGAGTTTCTGCAGAGGAATAATATTCATGATGATGATGATGATGATGACTTTTTCAACAAATAATCGACTACGAACCTTCCACAAAAATATATGCACTCGAACTCTTATAGATACAATTGTAGATATATAAACGAAATGCAATCATGAAACAATTGAGATTTAACCAAATAAAAAATTTTTAAATGAAATAATTGGTAGGTATGCACCGACTTATATTAATATGTCAATAAGAAAAACTAATGCATTCATCGACTAAAATCATATCGGGAGTAAAAGGCATCCGAAAGGCAATGCCAGGAGTTTACAAAAAGCTCTGTATACCTGAAACTTATTAACGACGATAATTATTGTTCAGGCGCGTATCCACGGGAAGGGAAAAAAGAAGATTTCCCTCCCCCAAAATGAATACGTTAATTGAAAAATATGCACTAAATCATAAAATTTAAGGAAATAGTTACAAAAATTATTCTGTTTTTCCTCTTCCAAAATTTTGAGCTGGATTCGCGCCTGTTTTTGTTCAATATAAAATTTTCGATAATGTTTATGGTTGGAAAACCATAAACCCATCCTTAAGTTGACATGAATGCAATTTAAAAAATATTGAAATCCGGACAGCAAATGGATTCTACATCTTCGATATTAATAAAATTTTACTTCAAGCATTGACCAATGGAAATGTTTTCCAAATCATTTTTGACCCATATTTTGTTTTAGTTCGGAAATATGACGAAGTAATTTTAAAAACTTTAAAAATGAATACTTATTTAACTTCAAATAACTTCCTAACTATATATGTTAGATCTCCAGTTCTTACTTCATATTAAAGACAAAGATATTACATGAAAAGTTCAAAGGTCAAAGTTGAACCTAAAAAATCAAAATCGTTATTTTTAAAATTATATGTTAGAGACATAACTTTTCTCCATATGAATATAGAGTTGGTGTCTTTTTTAGTTATGGACAAAAATAAAATCCATTTATTACTAACTCCTAAGCTGTAGGAAATAAAGCATTAGTTTTCATGTAATTTTAAGAAAACAGATATCTCTAAAATAATATATATTGAGTACTTTAGTTCAAAATTTCAAAGATCAAATTAAGCCTTACAAGAAAAAAGCTTTTATATCTCCAAGAACGATCATAAAAATGCTTAAAAAATTATAGTAAAATGATTTAAAATCGGACCAAAAATATTTAGACCTATTGCGTTCTCTTTTGAAATTAATAATATATTTTTGCAGACATTGTTGTATTTTTCGTTTAGAGCCAATAGTAACAAATAACTTGCTTCTTTTACTGCAACTGCATAAATCTTCCCAAACATGGAGTTCTTTAGAAAATTTCGACAACTTTTCGTTCATAAACTTATCTTAACATATCCTCGATCATCATCAATATATAAATTTTGGCCAGGAAGCTGCAAAAAATCTATCAGAGTATTTTTGTATGAAATTTTATTTTCATTTCCGTGCCCTATTGTTGGCTTCAAATTTTTTTGCAGTATTCCAGTCCTGAACATTTTGGAACTTATATGTTTTCAGCTCTGCGTTGGCATTAACTATTCACACAAAATAGCCTTAGAACTGAGCTAACTGGGGTGCATTTGTGTGCATTTGTGGGTTTGTGTGGAATTCTTTTCAGTATGTTTTAGATTTTATTGGCCTTCAAAATATAACAAAGACCTTTTTTCTTCCGAACCATGTTTCCTATCAAAGGACTTTTTCGTCACTTATTTTGATCAGACTTACAAAAAATCAACATGGATGCCATTAAAAATAATAACTGACATTTCTTCAAGTTAACTATATCAAAATTAATTAAAATTAAAATGTTGCTTCGGAAAAAAAGTTATGAGGTAAAACGTGTGTTACTGCACTTATGTGATAAAATCGATCGTTTTCATATCGAATCCGTTTGAAACGTTGTGATGAATATAGCTTATGTTTAAAATTACCAACTAATTTTAGAAAAATATGAAAAATTTTGTAATATAATCTAATAGCAATGGTTAAAATCGAATTTATATTAATAAACGAAAAGATAAAATAAAAATATTAGACATTTATTCAACCGGTTTTCCATGTTTGAAACGTAATATTTTGGAACCGGGTAGAGTCTTAACTCAAAAAAGGTCACACTTGGAATTTTGAAATCGATCTAACGAAATACAAATTTCACTTGACTTCCAATGTAAGGGAGGGTCCAACATCAAATTTACTGTTTTAAAAATAAAGTTTTCGGATATAAAATGGTTAAATTTTTATTAGTTTTATTTTGACCTTTGAAATCTTGAATTAAATTAAATGAATAAATATAATTTTATAAAGTACACCTTTGTCAAGATTTTGCATTTTTTTAGATTTTTAAACCGTCATGTTTTTGAACCAGAAAGAAAAAAGTACCATCTCATTAATTTAGGACAATATATTTTATGTTAAATGTTATAGAGAATTCACAAAGTACCTTTTGAAGAACAAAAAGGTACCACAAAGTAAGCATTCTCATTCATTTAGGACTAAATATCTTTTTATGATTCTATGTTAAATATTGTAGAAAATTCAAAAAGTTCCATCTGAACAAAAAGGTACGAGAAAATCACCTCTTATGAACTTTCATTCATTTAGAAACTCATATCATTCATTAAAACATCGAATCATGCGTATTTAATTTCATATTTCCATGTTATATATTACAAAAAGTACCAACAGAAGAAGAAAAAAGTACCACAAAGTCCATTCTCTTGCATTCTTACCCACAGAATCATATACCTTAATGTAACACAAATTCCACTCTTGTGAATTCTTAGCTACATAGGACTACATTTTCCTAATTCCATTATTAAATTTTAATAAAATGTAATATCCCGCCTTTAGCCACTTTTTGGTACTTTTTTCATCCAAAAAAGTATAAAAAATTGTAGTACAATAATTTTCAAAATTGTAGTGGTATTCCTTCCATATTAAATATTCATATCAATATTTCAATTTATACACAAATGCTTTTTGGAAAAAGTACCAAAAATAGGTACAAATTCACCCCTTAAATATTTAAATTTCAAAAATGTACGTAAACATTTGTATATAGTGTTATTTATATATGTAGTTTATATATAATATCAAATTAAATTAATCAAACAATATCATTTCCAAAATGATGTTCAGGGAAAATCTAGTACAAATGTTCAAATAAGTACTGTCCTCTTGATGTTGTGTTCTCGAAAATAATTACCCTTGTTTTTAGCTATAGAAATTCAAGCTTAAAGAATGTTCAGACTAAATAATGTTTAATTATTATTCCTATTCTGCCGAGGTGTCAAATTCTTTTAAATCTTACGCTAAATTAACCAAACAAATACAACATAATGTAGCGCAAATCATACATATCTCATTGATACGTATGTTGTATGTATGTGGTAAGAGAGTTATAAAAACACTGTTGCAAGATACCTACAATGAATATTTACTTGCTGCGCTTTTGTTCTTGTTGATGGAATTATTTGTTCGCACATTGTCAAAAGATGACTTAAACATTGAAACAACATAACATCAATACTCGTACCTACAATAGAAACAACAACAGCAGCAGCAGACATATGCCATTAACTAAAGGCGTTAACAGACCACCCCCAACCCATTTTCCACACATACATATATTCCTACATGGAAAAAAAACATGCACTTAAATTTAAACAGTAACTACCTGCATTTTTTTTTGTGCACATCATAAAAAAAGCTATTGTAACATAGTGACGAACGTTCTGCCTTCTGCTAGATACGAGTAGTATGCAAAAATGCAATTTTTATATCTCTGTACCTTCTCTTCTTTTGGATATGATGTTTCTATTGTTTTGTTATTGCTGTGTTGTGTCCAGTTGTGGGCATATGTTCTGTCTGTTTTCGATTTGTTTGTTGTTTTCTTATCTTTCTGCTCCCATAACATTTTTTTTTGCATTTCATCTTTCTCCCTTCAATCTTCTGTAGCTCGTTGTGAATTCTATGACTTGATTTGATTTCGAAAACATTCAAAAAATAATGTAAAGAAGTGAATATTTATTTTTTTTGACCACAACTACAACACGACTGTTTTTCGTATTTGTTAGAGCATGTTTTGCTGCAGAGAACAATAGAGTCATAGATCAAGATTTTATGCTGCAGATGCAATTGCAACTGTGTTGTATGTATTTTGTTTATGATTTTAGCTGGATTTTTTTTGCATTCTATTCTATTCTGTTCAGTAGTGTCCAATGCACATTCATTGTTTGTTTGGCTTCCCCAAAAAGGACAGGGGAATTATGACATTGGGGAGTGCCATACGTTTTGTTAAGCTAGCCATCGAGTTGTAGCTTCGGGAGTGGGTCGAAATTAAAACATTCATCATCATTGTGTGTGAATTGTATCTGAAATTGAGTTGTCAGTTGCAGAATTATTAATGTTTGTTGTATACATTGTATTAGTTTATGCAATTTAAATTGAAATGTTTACAATTTGTATAAATTTATGTTATGTAGATTTGTTGAAATTAAGAGAAATAATAATAAAAGTTATTTAGGTAATTTGTAGATCCCTTAGGAGGTAATATTGTTGCTGTTTTTTTTTTACAACAAACATTTTAATATAAAAATTGTCATTAGCAGAGTTATTAGCTAGTAAAAATGTCTATTATGTAAATATTTAGTTCCAATAATTTGTTTGATTCGTCATTTATTATAACCAAGGTTGGAAACCGAAACGAATAACGGTATCGGTATTTAATTTATTTTTATTTCGGTAACGGTATCGATAACGGTATTTTAAATTATATCGGTAACGGTAAATACCGTTATTATTGAAAAAATACCGTTATTATTTTATGGCAACAAAGCATTTTGGAATATTTAAATCGACTTTTTAAAGAAAAATTGGTTAAAGGAGTGCACAAGTTTTCCAATACAGATAAAAATTATTTAATTAATGTTGCTACAATAAAAAAGTACTTATTAGGTCTCTAAGTCCCAATAATCAAAACGACGTGCCATTGAAAGTAAGAAATTCGAATCTAATTCAAACTCTTAAGTCGCAGGAGAATATTTTCCCAGACTTTTCGATTTTTTTGGTATAGCGGGAACAAATTTTCGACATCCTGGGGTCCCAGATTAAATATTTTAATTACCTTTGTAATCATTAGCCTAATAACTGATAATCGAATAAGATATAAATCCTTCCTTTATCAGATTTAAATATGTTTGTTACTCTAATGATTTTTCGGATCTGTACAGTTCTGGACTTCGGAAAAATGAGAAAATTTTATTAAAAAATCTTTCGAAAATATCTTTGAAAAATAATTTATTAAAAGTACACTTATGAATATAGAAAATGATAACAGGGTATCTCATATTTAAACGTACCTAAATTATAAAATAATATTTTCGAAAAATATCAACGACCATATATATACTCTATATACACCGCAAAAAGTATTTTTAATAAATGCGGTACATTAAATGACATTCATTAATTTTTTTCCAAGAATTTATTAAATTATTGTAAAAGTTCAAAGCTCAAATGAAAAGATTCATTAAAATTCAATGAAAAAATTAATCCTAATATGAACATTACATTGAAACAAATACTTAAATTTATTTCTTAATAATATAAGTTAATTA
>MINK01175225.1:0-10987 GCA_001735545.1 Phormia regina
TGAAAACTCTTAATGGAGAATTTGTACTAAATCATAAAATTTAAGGAAATAGTGGTGAATATCATTTAATTTTCCTCCCCCAAAAGCTTGAGCTAGATCCGCGCCTGCCTTATTACGTACTCACGAAGAAGCGCATTATTAGGCCAAAACACGGGGTCAATAATTTTTTCGAATTGATCATTAGGAACAGTTAACTTAAATGAAGTAACATTTCTCAGCTCAGAATAAGTAAATTTCTTATTTAGAATATCTGGACTGAAGTTCAATTATATTTTATATAATTATCAATATTTTCGGTTGTGGTATCAAAAGCGAAGCGTGATATGAAAATTGATTTTCTTGGAGAGATATATAAGGTCTTGGGACAGATGTGTCTTATTGAATGTTGTCTCAAAATACTTTCTAGTTTGTCTGATTCACACTACCAGTATTCCATTCTGTGACCATGACTACTTTGTACAATATTATGATCCAAGAAGCTGTATTTTGTGACATGAATACCTAGCTGGAAATTTTTTTATAAGACCGTTATAAGATGTTATGAACAATTTACATTTTAAGAAAAAAAATTTTTCATCACATCAAAAGTTATAAAAGGATTTTTTTGTGCACATTTGATATAGTGGGTTACGTTATTTTGGTCAAATCTTTGGATAGTGTAAACACAAGCTTTTCTTACTAATTACGATTTATTTAGAAATATTTTCATTAAACTTACCTTTAAAGACTCGGCCGTTTTCAGCAATGCCGATAACTGACAATATTGCACGTTTACTTCGCCTTTATACATGAATTCAACTAATGTTTGCAGTTCGGCAAAACGGACGTCCTTTAGTATCACAATTGGATGTTTTTCGGGGTGGTCCAGAAATAGGCTCTGGAAATATGATGAACAGGCCGAGAGGACCACCTAAAATGAGAAGGAAAAACAAACAAAAATAAAAACAATTATTATAATAAAATGTTTATGTTCAAAATAATTTAAAAACCTTAAAAATATATTTATTTATATAAAATCTTTTAATTCAAAAGATTTGTGTTCTTTTGCCTTTAACCTCTCATCATGAAAGAAAATAATTTGTTGACTATAATTTTTATTCGTAGTTAAGTCATTCAGTCAAATCATAAGATTTAAGTTATTAATTTCTTTGTAGATACAAATAATAAAAATATTAGTGCCAATTTTTTATTGGCATTAATTGTAAGGCAAATAACCACATTGTTGTTATAACTTAAACATAGAAGTAATTTTTTCCCAAAAACTAACATAAATTATGGAATCCTCTTAAACTCTTAAAACGAATGATAAACTCTGTTATATACCAATTTTACAATACTATATTTAAGAAAAAAAAGTCCAATTGAAAATCTTTTACTTTGAAAAAAAAAAAAAAATAAGGAGTGTTTGTGGTGAAATATTTTATGAAATGCTAAGAAAAATTATTAGATTTACGATTTGCTTACAACAAATAAAATATAAAAAAGAAAAAGTAGAAAACGTTTAGAGACAACCTAAGACGCTGTTGTTTGGTCGTCATCGTCAACATCATCTTTGCCACCATCACTACATACTACCGTCATGACCAGCGTTTGTTTATTGCCTCCACTATATTTACGGCTTTAAAAAAGCGACCGCCTTAGGCTTGTGAGGGCGTCAACATTTTTTTCTGCGTTTTTCAAAACTGACTAAAATGGAATGCCTTTAATATTTTGTGTTTTTTTTTTCTGGCAAGTGTAATCGCATACACATACAAACACTCATTCTCTTATTGCAACTGACAATTACAGACTGATGCAACTTGATATTTAGTAGATCACAAGTGTTGGCGTTGCGTTATTCATTGCACTACATTTTCATTATTATTATTTTTTTCTATGCCACAAGATTATATTTTATTTTTCATTCATTTGGTAAAAACAGTGATGAATGGATGGTTCGGTTAGGTATTTGTAGTTTGTCGTATTAGATGTAAAGTTTAAAAGTTTTTAAACCAAATGTGTAGCTTGAAAATGATTTGCTAATAATTGTTTGTGATACCACAAGTTCTGAGGATGTTATTAAAAATATAAGTAGTTATGATTAAACCACTTTTAGAAATAATGAATTTAGACCATTTTTAAAATTTTTTCCTGGGTATTTTATTATTTTAATGGAAGAAATCACACTTAATTGCTAGAGAATTTTTATTATAATATTTTCACTTATTCATTGTCACCATTTTATGATTTGCAATTTCCTATTGACAATTTGAAAAAATTTATGCAAATCCGAAATTTATGCAAATATTCAAAGTCATTCATTTTTAAACTCAATAAAGATATCGATAATAAAATATTTCCTTCATTTGTTAAATAATTTTGTTCTTTAACACATTAAAATACTCAATAAAAAATCTTGCAAACTTGAGAATTGAAATTTCAAATGAAAATAAATTAAAGCAATAAGAGATAAATAGTATTTACATGTAGGTCTTCTCAAGAGCTTTTAATGATATAAGAAACACACAACTCCTATTTTGTACCCATGAAGCTTCGCTCTTGAGAGGTTTCTTTTTTTCCACACGAATACCAAATAATTTATACTTCTCTACTTTTTTAAAGTCGAATCCTTGTTATGCTAATACAAATATTGAATTTTCAAAAAATTCTAATTCAAAATAAAATATATTGAAAATTATTAACAAAGTATTATCCTTCTTCTAGGGTACCTAACATTTCCTTTATGCCAAATGCATAAAGTAATTCCATTAAAACTTTTCTTTCAAATGTAAAAACCTTAGGGGCACCTAATAAATATTATTTTCATTTAACTATTTTTGTTGACCGCCTGTTGTGCGTTTTTATGTGGCATTTTATAGCACATCGATGTCGATTTTTATGTGAGTATTTTTTTCTCTCTTTGGATTTTTAAGAAAGGGGGAACAAAACGCACTATCAAAATAACTAGCAAAAAAAAAAAAACACATTCACACACACACACAAAAAATTATCACTTCTTGTCAGTATGTGTATGTATGTTAAAGTTGCTTTTTTATACGCCTAAGGTTATGCAATGAAATGCTATATTAATGCATATATTTTCTTAAGATTTTTCTCCAATCTTTATCTTGAATATTTCATATAAAATACCTACATATTCGTGTTTTACTTTCAAATCACGATTTTTGTGAAAATGTTTCGTAGTAGTGTCTTCCCAAAAACCATTTATGAATTTTTAATATAGAGGGCGTTTTTCCTTTAGCAGTTATAAGTTGGTATGTATGTATGTGATGGTTTATGCGTGGAGCGCGTGTTTTACTTATTGTTTTGCAGGCATTTCAGTTTAGATTTTCTTTATGAATATTTCGTGTTTTTAAGTTAAGATTTCTTCTTTTGTACGTCTTGTTTCGTTATATGGTCGAATTGGAAAATGTGCGCAGGCGCTAACGATTTTTTAGTTTAACTGTTGTTGTTCATCATAAAATTTTATTATAGCGGATAATTGATTATTTTTCTGTCTGTTTTAAACATAAATACTGAATTAAGGAAAAACTTTTATTTTTTGTAAAAATGTATCAGAATTTTATTTAAAATTTCGATTACTTTTTATAGGTCACAGTCAAAAGTTTTGAACAAGATTTATGTGTAGTGTTCTATCATTTAAAAGAACCTTAGATTTGTTTAATTATTTTTGACTTTGAAATTGCCGAAGAGTTAAAATCCTTATGCGTTACAATTTATCTTAAGGCATTTTATTTATTAAAGAATTTAGTTTTGAGCCTAAAAAAGTGGCATATGTCATAGTTAGTTTGTTTTTACAATACATACAATGTACAAATATACATAAACAAACAAACAAACGAGGGATGGTTATAAAAGCAAAAATTGTTTGAATATAAAAAAAAACGGATTAAATACTATCGATGTGTTCCAAATTTGTTATGTTAAAAAATTTAAACTAATTTGTTGAACATTTTTTGCTTTTATGGAAATAAATTTATCGGCTGTCGTAAGTGCAACTTTTTACTATATTGCTACCAAAAATCTTTTTTATATTTCCAACTGCAATGCCTGGAGCTATCTTCGAAATTGATCACCTCTATAGATGCGTTTTTAGCTATAAAGCCCTAAAGCATTTTTCATAAATTTGTTGGGAATGTTGACAGTTGACACCACTCGCTATAGACGCCCGTGTTATTTCTTTTATTTATTTTACATATAACGAATACAACACTTAATCACGATATAAATTTATTTTAGAACATTAAATTTTTTTTATATTAAAAACACCTCCTGCCATTTTTGTTGTTATTTTATTTTTTGCCTGCAACACTAGTTTGTTTTCTTTACATTATTAGCGAATATCAAATTTCCTGATTGTTTTACTAGGTTCTCTCACATTCACCAAGTTTTTCATAGAAATCCGGCTGTCTTTAATTGATCGTGCCGTTTATAACGAGCTTAAAACGCCCCTTTAGCTAATGAATGCTTTAGGCCAAATTCTATGAATTCTGACGCATTTCATGTTTAATACATTTTGTTAATATTTATTTATAGTACATATGAGTTTGTTTTGTTAAAAGTGATTATGTTTGGCACTTTATAACACCATGATCATAAAGTACAGCTATAAAGAATTATATAGATAACTAAGCATTTTACACAAATAAGGAAAAATATATATTTTTTAAAACGATTAATTACGCATATAAAATAATGAAAATTAATGTTGTTATACAAATGATGGGGTTGGAAATATATTTATTTGCAATTAATATATTGTAAATTTTAATTAATTGAAAAGATTAAATAAGATTAATACTACTAAGTATTTAAAACATGGAGATACCAGGATATAATAGAGTGTTGGCTGGAAAAAAAAAAGGATTGATAGTCATGTTCCATATCGAAAAACTGTCCTTTGAAACAAAGATCTTGTTTTTGGGACAGTGGTATATGGTTTAACACTCTTTAAGTTTATATGTATTTAGGTCGAAAAAAAATTTTCCTCATTTCTGGTCTCTCTTGTAAACTTTTTACTAAACTTGAGTTTAATGAGGGATAACTTTTTTTAGTAGCCATGAATGCTTATAAAATTTAGCTACAAAAACAAATAAGAATATGGATCCAAGAAAAAATCATGTATTATATAATAACAATTATCATTAAATAAGTAAAAATTTTAAAAGTCTGACTAAGCAATAGAAAAATTGATCATATTCGTGTTGAAAAGAAATTATTCAACGCAAAATTTTTAATGAAAATCGATACTTACTGATACCAAGTTAGCACCATTTCGATATTAAATCAATAAACTGCATTTGTAAACAATTGTTATCATAATGCCCATACTCTTACATCGTGGCACAGACCATTAATTACCTATGTGACCATAAGTGTGGTGAGTTTTCAATCAATTTTTTTTTTCAGTGTATATCTTTCACTTCTGTCAAATGAACTAGATTAATAATATCAGATTTCAGATTTGGTTTGAATTAATCAGATATCATGCTATATTTTTAAAGCAATTTTTCTTACAAAGTCCTTAGATATTTACACAATCAACATAATATTTGTTTACTATAATTCAATATATCTACACATAAAACACACATGATTGCCCTAAAAGTCAAAATATACAAATTACAATAAACTTATTACCACAATTACAATAAAACCCCTTAAGGGTTTTTATTTACTTGAATCTACAACTGGCTACTCCCTAATATTAAAAGCCGCCACACCAAAACTTCTTGCAGAATTATTATATTGTAAAATACAGGGTGTGACTACCAGAGACTTCTTCATACATATAAAGCCAAAAAAATAAAATAATAAAACAAAGGACAGTAGGCGTTTAGTGGTCAGATAGGCACAAAAAACTTATACCATATATATATGTACGTATTCAACAAATAATAAAACTCTTTATATATGAAATTTAAAATTCAAACAAAAATATTTACAATAAAACATGCAACAAATAATATAAAACAAAAATAGTATAAAAAACCATATTATAAAAATGCCAAAAGGTTAACATTTCTATTAAGTCCATACTATTCATATATAAATATAAGATACAAACATACACACATATATATATATACACTCTAAAATATACTAACGAAATAGTATCTTATATGTACAGTTACGAGCAAAAAAAAAAAATGCAACGACAAGCTATATGATTTTTTTTATAGTATTGATTAAGGCTAGAACATTATTCAATTAGCCAATTCTGTTGTGATTTTATTTTTTGCTGCCTTAGCCAGCCTTGAATATATTTTTATTTCAAAATTTTACGCATGCGAATAGTTATTAATTTTTCTTTTAAAAGTTGTTAAAAATGTCCAAAATAGTTCAGAATAATATCAAAATTTAAAAGTAATGTTTATTTATTTCACATATTAACATTATCTCTAGATTTCTTGTATTTTAGTCTACAAACAGGAATAAAAATTATGTTTTTTTTTTAAACAATACTATAGTTGGCTAACTTTTCCAATCAAAATTTTTAAAATTGCATTCACTTTGTACGCTCATATTTACAACTGTTTTTACTAAACGTTATATAATTTCTTTCCTAACGTACAAAAATATGTAGGTGTCTATGACCACAAATAATAAAACCATAATAGTACTGTTACATTAGGTCTTGCTATAAGCAAAAATGATATTCGATCAAAGATCCATAATGCAGAGTGTTGCATTTTTTATGCTCGCAACTGTATATATAAAATTAAACTCGTACTACTGCCTTAAATTTTTATCTTTGTTTATATACATAGATGCTTTGTTCCTTCAATTTTTTCTTTTTGGGCCAGCTGCCTACAAATATGTAAATTATTATGATTTTAAGCTTTTGATCTTGTCTTGCAAAGTATCGTAACCAAACATATATTTGAACATAATAATTTTATTTGTATTTTTTTTTTTTTTTTTTTTTTTTTTTTTTTTTTTCATTACAATATTATTCGTATAAGCAAAGCTTTTTGTTTCTATGGCCAATTGCTTACGGCCAAAAACTCTGTGTGTGTCTATCGAAAAAAAAACTAAAAGAAAAAAATAGTTTGGTTTTCCCAAATCATATTTACTTACATAGTTTTGGTAAAAAATGTTACCAAATTGCTGGGCTTTTATGTCTTAATATTATCATTTTCTTTTCATTGTTCAAAATTGTTTTGTATTTTGCGTACTAAACATTTAATGAAGATGATTATTATGGTTATTTTATTAACTTTGTATTGATAACTTTAGTCATTTATCATGTAAAAATTGTATTTTATGGGAAATTTTTAATAATTTTGTTATAAATTGACTGATTAAATTAAATAAATGATAGTGGGATTTTTTATTTATAGAGATGAAAATATGTTGTAATTGTTTTTAAAATATTTATATATGATTAAGAAAGAGATTATAATAATGAGTATTGATATGTTTACATTATATTAAGAAAAAAATCAAATATATTTTTATATAACTGATTAGTAAAAATTTTATTTGTTTAATTGTATCAATTATTCGAGTGATCAAATTTTAAATATTCTTATAGTTTAATTAAAAAATAAATCCTTTTATATAATTTTTATTATTTGTTAAATTGTTTTAATGAATTAGCTATTTAAAAATATATACAAGTAATCATTTAATTAATTGAAATATGTATATTTTCAATTAATAAGATAATTAAGTATGTATCATGGTGATTGATTCGGTTTCAACCCGGTTTAAAACTGGATTTTTCAGTCAATATCCTGTCGATTTTTTTTAAAATTATAATTTTTCGAATGTTGAATTTTTGTGTTAAACCCGGTTTAAGAAATAGCAATTTATTTTAGAAAACATTGCTTTTAAAAAAGTAACAATTAATTTATTTTATGTAGAAAAAAGTTTAATAATTTCTGCAAAAATTTTAATTTTATAAAATTTAAAGCATAATTCTAAGGGAAGTTATTTAAAAGAAATGAATAAGATGTATCCTTCCAATGACAACTGTGAGTACTTCCTTCAAATGAAAACATTACATTTTAATACCTGTAATGTTTTTATCCAATTTTCTTCGATGTATTAAAAATATTTCAACTACTGGAAAGTAAGAAAAGATTAAAATCATGATTTGGTTGTTTGGCTTTGTTTAAGCCTTGATATTTTTTAGTGTATAACTTTTAACTCTCATTGAGTTTATAAATATATCTCCAGTTTTTCTAAAGAATTAGGGAAAGGTTTTCTTAAGAAACAGGCGAAATGCGCCTGTTGGGGAACTATCTGCCCCCAACAAATAAATTGTGCATTTATTCAAAGTCGGGATTTTAGCACAATATTAAAATTAATTATATTTTAGACAGTACGTTTCAATTGAGACAGGTTTCCTATTATTTAGTAATTATTTCCGAAAATAATTACATTTATTAAATTTTTGTTTAGTGATTTTTCTTTGTAAAAAATATAGTTTTAGATATAAATATTAACTTCATCAAAAAAGGTGATTAACGTTCAAACGATTTTTCAAAATACTAACTATTTAAGAACCGGTTTCTCCAAAAAATCGGATAAGCGATCACCCTAGTATGTATCACTCATAATTGAAAATGGATTGTATATTTTAACATAGAGAAAAATTTCAATTAAATTATTAATAAGAATTTTAATACATATTACTTGCATTATTAACAATAATAATTTTGTTAATTTCGGAAAAAATTAAGAAATTATTTTTTTAATCAATTAAATAATTAATATAATTAAAAAACTAATTGGTACAGTTTTTAACTTTGATAAACCATTTCATTTTGATATAGTTTCTTAGAAGAATTCAATTTTTAGTTAGTTAGTTATTCTATTATAAAATATTGAAAACCATTTTTAAATTCCGGTTATTAACTAAATTTTAATTTCTTTAAACTTTTTTTTTTAAAATAATACATATTCAATTATTTTATTAATAGAAATTCAAACTATAAAAAATTTTTTGTTCAATTTATCACATTATCACTCATTTGCATTATAATTAATTAATTCGTTTATTAATTGATATAACAAGAAAAATAATTGAAAAGCTTTGTGGGAAAAAAATTAGGGAATTTGAATTTTGATCAAATGAATAATTGATACATTAAAAAAGTTAATTGGAATAGTTTTCATCTTCGTTAAAACATTTATGTGCCATGTTTAAATTTGATTTTTATTTATCACAACTCTTCGATTTTGAGGAATTTCTTTTATTTTAAAAATACAATTTTTAAATTCTAATTAATTACACAGAGTTGCAAAATGATCATATTTTCAGACTAGTTAGTTGTTTTTTACATTCAGTAACACAATTGTATGTTTTACTTATTTTTTAAGATATTATGTAAATTTTGTGCACAAAATTTCTTAATTTTATCAGCGTTAAAATATTATTTTTATAAAATGTACACAGAAAAAAATATTTCACATTATTTTTTAATAAAATTATTAATTAACTTTCTACTGGAATTTAATTATTTTATAGTTTCAAATTGGTTTATTTTTTTTTTAATGAATTGACTGCTCATAAAAAATATATAGAAAATTGAAAGATTTGTGTAAAAAAATATAGAAATAAAATAAATTTAACTCAATTTTCAACTCATTATGTTTATTTAAGAAAAAGCAATAATAAAATAATCAATCATGGTAGTTATGAATATTATCATTTTGATAATTGGAGCAAAATCAATTAAAAATTAATTAATATAAGGAATTTCTTTATTGAACTCGATTTTTACTTTTTTCTGTGCACTAAAGATTACATCAGAATAGATCCACACCAATAACCTCACTTACTTGAGTTTTAAAGGTGTTTTCTAGACACAAATTTTGCTTGCTAAAATGCTCACTATATTCTCACTTTTTAAATTTGAATAAAGAAATAAAGAAAAAAATGTACATCAAATAGGCATTAGAATAATATAAATATTATATTTATCTACCACCTACCGAATTATTTTAGCTGCCAAATGCAAAATATTAAACACAATCTCATGCACAACACAACACATACATGCTATCAAAGATACACTTTGTCATTTTACGTTTCAAAGAATGTCGATCGAATTCTCTCATAGATTCTAAAACACTCTACACGCTTGAGTTCTATTCTATTCTGTTCTGTTCACTACTATTCGTCTGTATTCTATTGCGTTTAATAATCGTATTTAACGCAAACAGACTGACGTTTGCCGTCATCATCACAGTAGTTAAGTGAACAATAAACGAGAAAGTGAGTCAGTCAGTTAGCTAGCTAGTGAATAGTAGTAGGTATGCATGCCTGCATCCATATAGGTTTGTTTGATTGTATATACATCTGTACTTAAGTATGAATTTATTATTATATAATGTATAAAGTAGAATATAGTACTACAGACATTTGTTTGATATTATAAACAAGCTTACTAATGTTTCATTTTTTTTCTGTTTTTAGCATTTTTTTATTTTAAATAAAATGAATGTGTTTCTATGCTTCGTCAAACTTATTTATGGTTCCGCTGTTAAAATTTCAAGGTCATAATGACGTTTTGATTAAATAAAATAGAAAAAAAAAACTATTGCAAAAAAACTAAATGCTTTTTTTTCAAAGCGTATCTGGTTTTACGCTTATTGTATTTCGTTTTATATACACTTATAGACTAATTTATTTGTATAACCGCTATAGTACTTAATGATCGGTTGGTAACTCACAAACCAACAACAAAAACAAAGCTACCAAACAAACATTTTTAGCGATAACATATGTTTGTATATTAATTTCAAAAAGAAAAGAAAATATAAAAAATAAAGTAGGGGAAAAAATGTGTGATACTAAACATTTGAATTATAAGATTTATAAATTTTATTTATTTCAAATATTTGATTGAAATGATTGTACAATTTCGATTAATAAAACAGGGAAACTCTAATTTTGTGGCACGGCGAGGCTCAACCAATTCGAATACAGGATAGAGTATATATATATATATATATATATATATATATATATATA
>MINK01175226.1:421-12732 GCA_001735545.1 Phormia regina
AGGAAGAATCAGTCTTTCATCTACTCTGCGAATGCCCGGCATTATCAGAGATTAGGAGGTCCATAATAGGCTGGATCAAGGTGACTTGAATACAATTGATTTAAAGTCACTAATTTCTTTTCTTGTAGGATCAAGATCGTTTGGTGAAGCAATGTTGCAGTGAGAGTAGCAGTGGACTGCAAATCTCTATCTGGGTAACACAACGGGATCGTACATCACGGACCCAAGTGAGATGTCTGTCCAGGACATTGCCCGTACAACCTAACCTAAAGTCCCTTACAGAGACATTGGAACTCGAAAACTGGGGTTAAAACCTGTTTTAAAGAATATCTTTACAATTTATAAAACGATCTTGCTGAGTTTTAATTTCAATAAAATCCAAGAATCGCTTGCGATACATGTTTTATATGTCAGTTATCGGTGGACTTTATAAACAACATTGCAGCCGACACACAGACGGACTGACATGGCCCTATTGTCATTAATTCTTGCAAGTATTCTGAAAATATTAAAAAAAAATTGTGCAAAATTACAGACGGAATTACAAACTTATATATACCCCTTACACTTGTGGTGAAGAATATCAAAAGGTAACACTGGTGTTAATGGATTTATATAAATACTTTACTATTAGTAATAACTTTCATCATACTTACACATTGGCTTTAACTGACTAACAAGTTCCTCTTTAGTCCATTCTTTTTTATCACCCCACAAACTTATGCTGGGTGCAATTACAGCCATTTTATTATCATCCGGATATGGAACATTTAAATAATGAACCAAAACAATATCGGGATTCTAATTTTAAGCAAAACATTTTGTTTTTTAAAAAAATATACAAATAGGAAAAATTAAAATTTCAAATACCTGTAACAACCAGTAACATCTGCGATGAAATGTTGGCAATATGGCAGAATGTACATAACAACCATAGATGCACTATAAAGAAAAAAACACAAACAAAAACATAAAAATGTTGTAAAATTCGAAAAATTCAATATAAATTATTTTTATTATTCTTAGATATTGAGTTAAGAAAAACAAAAATATTTTTCTTATTTTACTATTTATTATGGCGAAATTAAATTAGTTTTTTTTTCGTAGTTGAATTGATTTAAGTTTAGTTATAGAAAAAAAAATTTCAACCTCCAATTGGTAGTAGTGCCAACATACCAACCCTTTTCTTAAAATTAAGTATTTCTTGTCAAATTCAACAACAAAAAATGTGCAAAAGCCGAAGAGAAAAAAATCAAGAAATTTCTTATAAAAATGATAAATTTTTATATTTCTGATATACCGCTGTTTCGTAATCTAATTCATTGAGCGAAGACCCACCAAACCCTACAACTTCTTCTGTTGTAATTTGCTATTTTTTTGTGTAATTTTTTTTTCTATTTCATATGAATATTAGTTTATCGCGTAAAAATATTCCAGACATTAGACAGACGCGTTGTTGTCTTAGCATTTCCGTCTTCAAACAAAACATAAATCTTAAAGATACTTTTTTTTCTCTCTCTCTCTCTCTTGCCCTTTACCAAAAGGCAAATATTATAAAACAAAAAAATCTAACAAAAAAAGGCACCATTTACATCTACTTTTAAACATATTTAAGAATTTAGAAGCTTAAATGAGTAGAAAAAAAAGTTGCAAATAAATGGAAAAAATGGGTTGGCAAATATAAATTCATAAAAATTAAAACTCAAAGTGAGAACAGAGAAGAAGAATAAAAAGGAAAAAAATTGGCGTGAAATTACTGTGATTTTTTTGTTACGATTTTTTTTTCTAAATGTTGTTTTTAGTCAATGGAAAAAACTAAACTAAAGGAACAACCGAATATTTGAATTACAAAGGTCTTATAGTGGACGCATAACAACAATGTATACAGAATGTTCAAGCCAAATTTGAAAACCTCTAACTAATCACAACTGATGATGAACAGAAATAAAAAATATTTTTATCTTATAATCTTTAGATCTTTTTACGTATTATCCCCTCTTTGTTCGACCCTAGTCATTGATGAACATTTGAAAAAACTTATTCATATTGGTAGCTTTATCATATATTTATGGTTAGATTGGGAAACGTAACCATATTGGACTATATAATGGTTAACGTAACCATTATATAGTCCGACATAATTTTTTCGTGTTCAATGTTTTTTTAACTTTTTTTCAAGATTTATTTAATAATATAATAATGTTGATCATACTTCAAAAGATATGGCTACAGAGATGTTGATTTAATTGAGAATAACATCCTACGTCCAGCAATAATACTGGTCGACAAAAAAATTCGTGCTCCTTACAAAAAAATATGTGGACTAGATGAAATTCCGCTTTCAGTTTTTCACTATCAGGTCGAGAATTTTTTCAGGTGCGTGTCTAATGTTGTATACTAAATAAACTAATTACTCGAGTATAATTCTCTATAAGTCGTGAACGGTATGCACGATTAATGTAAATAATACACCAAAATTTTTGGAATAAAATTAGTTCTACTAACAATTTTTTATCCGGTGAATAGTTTGGGATTCGGTAATTAGTAATTATTAAAATGGTGAAAAATTTTACTTATAACTCTGAAACTCTTGAGCGAATAAAAAATATTGTTGAGATACCTTGAAGACAATTTTCTTTCGCATCATTTGGTATATAATTTATCAAAATCGTTCTTAAGTTATAGGGCCTTATTTTGTAAAACACTTCCCCTCATTAAAAAAAAAAAAAAAAATCATGTAAATTATTTTTATTTTTCAAAAAGGGTTTAGGGAATAAAGGGGATAGTCAGAATTTGACAAACCATTATGTAATTTTATAGTGTGACCGCAGAATATGGTGATTATATTAGTGATTGTGCAAATATTGTAAAGCAGAGAAAAGAAAATCTTCCTAAACCCACCTTAAAGTATACCGTTCGAGAAAGTAATTCTTTCTGAATCGATTTATGTAAAGCTTGTTTGTTGATAATTTACCATAGCTCCTATATAAACCCTCTTTCGAAAATCACTTTAATGTGCATAAATCCCATAAAAATGTTAGTATCAATTTAATATTCGACATAAATAACACTTGTAAATGACAGTGACAAATTTCATGAAGATCGGACCATGATTGACAATAGGTCCTATATAACATCCAATTTCGGGAATCACCAAAAAGTGCATAGATACATGTGAATCGACGTAATATTCTGTATAGTATTTATAATTTTACACTTAGGGCAAGTATGGGTCCATAATTTTGGCACATATAGGCAATGGTGTAGAGTATCTGATCGACTATACCCTCTTCTCCTGTTTTTTATAAATTCTGTCTTTAAACAATAATTAAATGTGTTGGGTTAAAATTAGTAAATAACAGGAATTAAGCAGCTTCATTAGGCCGCTATAAGGAAAAAAGAACTTAATTGATAATCATACTATTTATATCTACATAAATATTTACTGTATAAAAAAAACTATTAACTTCTAGAAGGTAGATCGAAAATATGTACATGCTTTAGACGTCTTCTTTCACTAGGAGATCATTAGCCAGGGCATTATGTTCAGTCTTAATAAATAGTTTTCAGTGTATCTCTGAATTTCTTCCATTAGTGTTAGTATTTTTAGACCATTACGTATAGATTAGATTTATTTGTAGCAAACCATGGAGCATTAGCAATTAATCTTAAGATCTATGACTAGTATCTTTCCAATGTCGAAATTGGGGTTTGCTAGAAGTACCCCATAACTGAATTCCTTATGTCCATACAGATTTAAGTATAATTCTTAATTTCTTGTCTAAATTTAACTGGGATTTAGGGCCGTGTAGCCAGTACAATTTGCTAGTTTTAATTTTTATTTGTAGTTGTTTCGATTTTATGTATGTATTCCATGTCAGGCGTCTATTGAGAGTCATTCCTAATTATTTGACTTTAGTTTGCTTCGGTATTTCTTCACCATTAATGATTACGGAAAGAAAATCTCCATGTCTTAATGAGAATATTATGAGGAGTGTACAATGTTATGTTTGGAAGAGGGGCGCAACAAACCTCAGGAGCGGAGCTAAAAGGGCTTTAAGTAGAGTTCTACTGACATTAAACAATTTTTAATCGTTTGCCTATTTTTTGTTTCTCATCCAATTTCAAACATTTTTATAACCTAATTTTCTCTTATAATTTTCGAATTATTTGCGTTTGAATATTTAAAAACCATAATTTTGCATGTTCTTGGTCCAATTTTTTTCATAGTATTTCTTTTCTCATAGGTAACTTCACAGAGATAACTTTAAGATAAAAACAAGTCCAATAACTCAAGAGTGACCTGTCCCAAAACTGGTTAAAATTGGTGAATTTCTCCCTCCTAGGCCAACGCCATGTTAAAGGACAGACCCAGCTCATACAAAGTGTTAGAACTAGAACCGGTCCCAGTCACTTTGGGCCAATCCCTTGACATGTTTTGTGTTAGTTCTTTTCCTCTAGGTTCAGCCACAGATTGTTATTGTGTGCGCGTTGCTAATTGCTCATTGACGTTCACTGGTTAAACTGGTCCTAAATTGAAACTTTGATGACTGTTAGGTGTCAATTTATACTCAACTGGGACAGGTACTAATATTTGAAAGCCTTTTCACTTTCTCATTTTATATGAAAAAGTCTATTCCCCGTCATTCCCCGAAAATTTTCAGTAAAACATCTTTACTAACAAAAATTTTATTTTAGAAAAAATATTTATAGTAGAAGTTCTACTACACAGGTAATGTCAGATATATTCAACTTTTTAATATATTTTTATTTTTGTAAAAAAATCAACAAATTTATCTGTTTTCGAATTAAATTTTAATAAATTCTAATTTATTTAAAACACTGATAGCCAAAAAAATCTCGCTTATAGACAATTAGTTGGACTTGATAGATTTTGAAGTGATAAAGACGAATCTGCTTTTATTTTTTTCTCACAGTTATGGATTTTTTCACTATAAGTCGAGAACTATGTACACGATTTTTCTCCCAAAATATGCCGAGAAAAATTGACTTTAAATGGTTTTAATATCATTTTTAACCGAAATATTTTTCCATGCAAAATTTAAGATTTGTTGACTGAAATTTTTTTTAGGAACGACATACAAAATGTTTCAGTTTATCATCTTTATCTAAAAATTGGTAAGAATACGATTAAAATTAGCCATGTATCCTAAGAAAGTGAAATACAATTAAGTAGAATTATGTTATGTGTTTGCCAAACTTTTGAATCTAGTGGAATATTAATCCAAATAATGGATTTTATTCGTTAATTAACTTGAGCAACAACAAATCCTTTAACGATTTATTAAAAATACCGAATATTTTAAATTATTTTCGGCAGGACTCTTAACAACAATAAGAAGAACAAAAAAAAAACATAATCTAACATTTAACCCTTAAACAAAAAAATTCACAAGTGTGTATGTTTTTTTTCGACTAGTAATTCACTATGTTTCCGTTAGGAAATCATAATTCATGGCATTTCCCCAAAATTATTTATATAAAAAAAATAATGAAAAAGAAAACAAACACTAAAAATCTAACAAAAAAAATAAATGCAAAGATAAACAAATATACATGCAGAACATACATACACATACATGTTTATTTAGAAGAAAACAAAAGGAAAACATATCTCAACCGTTTTTATTTTTTTTTCTATCTCTCTTTGTTGTAATTTTTTCTAATTGTATTCTTTATTAAGTCGTAAATTAATTCCAAAGAAAATCCTAATAAACGACGCTAATTTGCCGGTACTTAAAAACACTTAAGAAATAAAATATAAGGGAATATGGTTGGTCATTTTTGTTCCTGAATTACAGAATTAAGTCATGAATTGTAAAAGAAAAATAGAAAAAAAAATATGAATAAAACATGGCTAATTGCCTAATATAATCATTATGTTTTTATTTGTAAAAGCTTAAGAAAAAAAATAATAAAAAGGAGTGCGATCGAAAATTGTAAAGATCCACATGATATTTTGAAGGCCAAGAAAATTGAAACCATATTGAAAAGAATTCCAAACACATCTGGTAGAAAAAGCACCCCTATTAGCTAAGTACTCCGGCTAATTGATTCGAAAAGTTAATGGTAATGCGGAGTTGAAAACATATAAAGTCCATAATGTTCAAAACTGGAATGCAGCCAAAAAATTTAGTAGTCAAGAATAGGGCTCGGAAATAAAAACAAAATTTCATACAAAAATGTTCCTTGCTATAAAATTAATGATGAAACGTATATACTGACAGAGTTTTTGCATCTTCCTGGTCATGTAAAGAAAAGTCGAAGACCAAAAAGCTGTCGAAATTTCTTAAAGAATTCCTGATTTGTCCAGATTTATGCAGTTGCGGCAAAAAACCAAGTTATTTGTTATAGTGGGCTCTATAAATATCGAAAAATACAACAAAGAATGTTTGCAAAGAAATCTATTTTATTTCATAAGAGTAAACAATGGGTCTACTACATATTTTTGTTCCGATTTGACATCATGTTACTACATATTAATTCTCTGGAGTGGTACCAAAACAATTACATAGTATTTGTACCAAGAGAGGCCAATTTTCTCAATTATACAGAGCTAAGACAAGTAAAGAGATATTGGACTTTTGTAAAAAGAGAATTAAAGAGGACCAAAGAGGTGTCCCAAAATGTCAAAAGTTTTAAAAAGAGATGAGCAGACTGTTCCAACACCTATTACATCTCAAATAAATGGCTTGTCAAGAAAGGTCTAGAAGTTCATAAGTAGTGATTAGAAGAATAAAAATTATATTTTTCTTTGAACTGTAGTATATTAGCAATCAAAAATCAAAACTCTGTTTTTGACTGATTCCGAGTTTTTAAATTTTATATATATTAAGATTTTTTCGATCACACTTCTTAATATATTAATTCTAACTAATAAAAAAAATGTTCATACAAAAGTATTTAATTATTTTTAACAATCTTACTAAAAGAAATGTTTAAAATTACTTATTTTAATTTGAGGCATTATAATATAAATTATAATCATATTTGTCAACTATAAATACATTTTAGTTTTATTTTATTAAGAATTTATTACTGATTGTAGTACTTACCTCAGTGCCTTGTACTTTAAGTTTCATATGATCTTCTCTGGTAGTTTTGCCATCTTTTCGTTTTTTCCAACAGTAGCCATCACGTCGATAGCGTACCTTTTTTCGGGAATACAATAAAAGAGAACCACTCTTCGGTCTGAAATAAAAAATATATAATAAAATATCTATAAAAATTTTTTATGCACTTAAAACAGATCTTTATGACCAACAAAAACCATCTTATCCTTTAGGTATCTAGGAATTTAATAGAATGATCTTTGATAGATCAAAAATAACAAAATGATTAAAAAAGAGTTTTGAAACCATGTTTTCATTTGCTCAGCAGAATAAGAATAATATCATCATGTGTATAAATTAGTTTTGTAGAAATTTCAATTAATTCATAGAAAAAGTTAGGACTTTTGACAGCTGAGTTTGGGTTTTTGAGAGTAATTTGGTTTTCTAGTTTTTTATGTTTAACGGCAAAAATAGTTAAAAATTTGCTACAGCATACAGTGAAGCTTAATTGAAATTATTTGAAAATAAATCTGTAACTTCTAACTCCTAGTTGGGTTTGCAAATGTTAAACGCTTGTCAAAAATTTGTTTCTCATCTGATTTTAAATATTTTTACATCTTATTAAAGCCCTCAATAAAACCTAAAAAATATGCATTTTTAAGCCATTAATTTTTTCGTATATGTCTTAGTAATTCTGAGCGTTTTTATTACTTTTTTAATTAACTAAATAAAAATCAGAATTATTTATTTGAGGAAGTGTCTATACTCTCGATTCTCTTAAATATAATTTTCTATAACAATATATAATAATTTTAAACTTATCTGAAAGTCATCTTTACACAGAAAAAAACCTTAATAACCTCTCGAATAGGAAAATTTGATATGAAAGTGTGGGATTTAAATGAGATCGAGGCTATATTCGGCTATGACGAATCTTAAATACCCTTCACCATTTTACCGACAAATAATACTTTTGCCTTAAAGTATGCTTTTATACAGTCAAATTTATAAATTTAATTTAGAAAGCTTAATATACATGTTTGTGTGTACACTGGAGCATATTCCTATAAACGCACACTACTTTTTTTTAAAAAAAGGTAAANNTAAGAAAAAACAATTGTTTACTTTTAAAAAGTACCGTTAAGTTGTCTCTCATTAAAATAGTTAAATTTTGCTTTTGGATGAGAACAACAAAGATATAACAAAAATACAGAAAAACATTAAGTGCGTTTATAGGAATATGCATCAGTGTATATTTTTATTATTAAATTGTTTTTAGTTTTTGGCCCATAACTCGTTTATTTGTGAACGAATTTGGTTTACTTAAAAAATCAAAATATAATAAAACTATTTATGATAGATTTATATAAATAATAAAAACTTTTGGCAAAAACAAAGGCTTTAAAAATCAAATATGCGTTTTTACGATATCTCAGATAATATTGATCGGATTTATCTCAATTTTTTGTCACAAATATTTTGAACAAAATTTTAGTAGCTTCTTTGCAAAAACGAAGCATTAACAGAGCCGTTTATGAATCGATCGTTCTGAAATTCAATGGCCAAATTCTGGAAAGAATTTCCGATCGCTTGATTTATATATTATCTATTGCAGTTATCGATGGGCTTTATAAACGCCATTTCAACCGATACATGGACGGATGGTCATGGCCATATCATCGTCATTTCTTACAATAACAAGTTTTTTGCTTTTTGACAAAGATTGTGGAAATTACAAACGATAAAAATTAAACTTTGATAATTAATCATTTTCAAGCAACGTTGGATGTGGATTGCAAACGTAAATCAATTGTAAATTTTCTAATTAATCATTTATAAAGCCTAATTTTTTGAAATATGTAAATTAGAACATTCTTTTTTACTAAAACAAAATAAGTAAACGAAATAGTAATTTTTCATACGAGTTTCATATTGCTGAGTGAACATTTTTCTCGTTTAGAAGAATGGAGATATTAAAAAAACAATTCTCAGATATTATTAAAAACTAAATAAAGTCGAGTCAAATAATTTAAAATTAATGTTTTTTCAACTTTAAGAGATAACTTAGGTGAGTTAGCTAATATTTGTTTTATTTTGTCAATCGCTTTACATAAATATAATCTTTGAAATCGGACTTAATTTGAAGATTATTTGAAAATTTTACATTTACTCGAGATAGACAATTATGAAATGTAGCTAATCTCGTATTAAAACAGAGAGACTATAAGATGATTCTTCTGAAAGGTAATATCCTCCTCTACAACTCTCTCATACACTTCAATTCGATCCGAGCAATAGTTTAGGAAATACACATTTATTTCCAAAAATTTGCGTTTGGCCCCACTGTGGAGAGATTGATTTTGCAGAATACTTTTTAATAATCATTTTGTTAATTGAGGCAATGTTTTGTATTAAACTTAATTAAATCAAAATAAGACGCATTAATATAAAAGATTAATTTCTAAATTTCCTTTACAATAACAATAAAATTAAATGACTCACCTTGTTTTAACTTCTTTTGACTGCCACTCATTGTGTTTATCAAAACTGATAAGAATCGCAGCGATTTCCTGAAAATATAAAAATGCGAAATAAATAGAAAAATTAAGATAATATTTTATAAATATTTATGACGAAAATATAAAATAATCTCAAAGATAATAAATTAATGACGTTGGTAGAAAAGTGTTTTTTTTTTTATCAAAACTCTACAGTATATAGTAAAAGTAAAAGGAAAATTGATTTATGTAGATTTTATTTCTATAGAACTTCAACAGATTTAGGTTTTTTAAATACAACTTAAATTTCATGTTAATTAATATGATAAATTAAATTTTAACTAATTTAAATTTAATTAATATCATTACAACAAACTAATTATTTAATTTCTATACAGTATTTTTTGTTATTAATTTATTTTTCCCATAACTTTTAATTTCGACCTTGTATTCTATATATAAATCTTAATTTTAAATGCTAAGGCTTTTTTAAAAAAACAAAATAACTCCAAAAAATATGCTGAATTTTATAAATTTTTCATACTTATTTTATGAAGGTCTTTCTAGTGTTTTTATTGATAAAGACGTGCGTAAGCATGTCTAACATCTGCAGGTTATAGCAAAAATGAAAAATATCATAAATATTTCTAAAATCTAAAAATATATACAAATACACATAAATATTGTATCGTTAAAATAAAACAAAATATAATTCAGTATCCTTTTAAAAAATAAAATCACTGAATCATTGAAACGCTGATTGAATCAGAAGTACTACTTGAATACTATTTCATCTACTTAAGTAAGTAGAAGAGCTGGTTATACATACAAAGCAAAGCAAAAAAAAAATAACATCTTTGCATCTTTATTACACGGAAACGGAAATAGATTTTAAACATGTTTTACAAGTGTATTTTAGATATTTGATTTGATATTTTAGATTTATTTATTTACTTCTTTTTTTCTTACAAATACACACACACACAAACAAAATATAAGTCCACGCACATCGAAATCACATCTTTATATTTTATGACACATGAATACACGTATGGAGTGTGTAAATGCTGTATGTACATAAATTTTGTAAATAATATACTTCGCATAAATATAATAGAAGCAGTTGGAATTTTCAATTTAAATATCTTATCTTAAAGAATCTTTACTATATATTAACCCTTATAGAGAAAAAAAATTTTGGCGTTTATAAAATTCCAAGTAAAAAATTCATGGGACTCGTTATAACAAATTTTTGATAGGAAGAAATAAATTCCGAAGGAATAAATTTTTTTCCGATATGGGTGCTTAGCTCAGTGTTCTGAATATTTGGTGCGAAAAGACAAAAAAATTTAGAAACCTAAAATAGGTCACGGAAATCAAAATAAAATTTCATACAAAAACTCATAGTATAATTAGAAAGTATACTCGTAAGAACAGATGTTTTACAATTTTTTCATTGATACACCTCGCGTTACTGTCAAATTGTTTTTGTATTCCCATGTAAAATTTTTTCGTGAGTATTTAAGTCTTCCTCTCCTTTATTCTCTCATTTTCTGTTCATAGCAAAATACAAGGAATTGTTGTTTTTGTAGATGTGCGAGTACTTTGTTATTATACTATGCAAAAACTCTTAACAATGCACAGTGGACCAGAATCGATTTTTTTGGAAATAAATCAATAACTTCTGATCAGCTAGATGGATTTTCATGAAATTTAGTATAGACGTAGCAGAGGAGCGTACAATGTTAATTTTGGAAGGGGATACAACAAACTCTTAGAGGTGGGGTTAAGGGGCTCAAGTAGGCTAATTCTGACATGAACAATTTGTAATCGCCCTGATAAGACCTATAAAAACATGCTTACAAGTCATATTTATCTCTTATAGTTTTCGAGTTATTTGCGTTAAATTTTCAAGTACAGTTTTTTTCATATATTTCTTAGTATTTCCGACCGATTTAATTAGTTTTTTTTAAATAGTTAATGAACCAAATTATCTATTAAATAAAAAAAGAAAGACAACAATCAATGGCTTAGAACTATTAAAAATATATTTTTACTGTAACGTAATATCATTCAAATACAAAAAAGCCAAAACTCTTAAATCATTCCTTTCCAACTTTTTGAATTTTATGTATGTTAACTTTTTTTTTTTTTTTTTGAACGCAATCCTTACATAAATATCTGGAGACTATGGCTCAACGGCTACAAACTGTTCTAGGTCTACTTAGTATAAATCCAGGAAAAACGGAACTCGTTCTCTTCTCTAGAATACCATCTTTCTTGTCACCACCCAAAATGGTGTTGAACACAAAATGGCTCATCGACACGGTAGTAAAGTCTATACACATGTATGGAGCTCTAGTATAATGGAAGGATATAGAAAAATCCATCTACTCTGGAATCTTTGAAAGAATTTTTGCATTACGTACAACTACATTTAAAGCCCTATTTGTTTTGATGAACTAGCTACCAGTGAATCTCATAGCCAAACTTGGTGCATGGACTGACAGAGAATATGGCCATCCGACCGTGTCCAGGTTATTTGACGACATTCCTTGCAATATTGACTATTGCATTCCTAAACCTTTTCTTGACAAAGGTTTCTCAGTGTCAATCACGACTTCTCTGGTATTAAGAGCCAGTTCAGTGGAGGTTTACACTGATGAGTCCAAATATCCTTATTCCTATATATTAGAAAAGTATTTCTTCAAACTGCAGGATTACTGCAGTAATATTCAAG
>MINK01175230.1:7650-28732 GCA_001735545.1 Phormia regina
TTAAATACAGCAATATTTTAATGAAATTTGGCACATATAAGTTTTATATAAGCTTAAATATTTTTTAAATCTTTTCAGAAAATCACTTTATCGGGCATAAATTCCATTAAAGTGTTAGTATGAAGTTAATATGCGACAAAAATAAGTTTTATACAAACATAAATGATACTATAAAATTGTATAAAGATCAATTCGTAATTTACCATAGCTCCTATATAAGGCCAATCATAAAATTGATTTTTCGATTCTGCCCCACTGTGCATCGAAGTTTTTAAAATGAAAAAAACTGATTTGTAGTAGGAAATTTAGAAATTTATTAAAATCGTGTAATTTTCATTTAGCATTAATTTTCTTCATTATTATGAAAAAATATTTAGGTTAGTAAACACATACATATGTATATATTAAAAAAATTATTTAATTTTTTTTAGTCCTGTTATTTCGAACATCTCTAACATATGCAAAAACAACCTTTAGTTCCTCTTTAAAACCATCACCGGTAAATACAAGACCAATTATATACAATGATGCTACTGAAGCAATGCCGACAACTACAACAACAGCAGCTCCACCAACGAATCGCGATATTACAATTGGACCTTGTACATGGGCAATCGATAGGAAATGTCCTGATAAAGATATAACATTTTATCTCTATACGCGTAAAAATCCTACAGATAGGCAATATTTACACATTGATGAAAGTTCAAATACTTCAAATTTAACAAATTCTTATTATGACAGTAAACATCCAAGTAAGATTATAATACATGGCTATAATTCAGATATGTTTTTGCATCCTTTGCAAATGATGAAAATGGGTAGGTGGAATAATATTTATTTGAATAATAAATTGTAAATATTTATGAAATTTAGAAATTGGTTTTTATTTCGTTTTATAGAATATTTGGCCAAAGGAGACTATAACATATTTTATGTGGATTGGAGTAAATTATCTCCGGGGCCCTGTTATATGAGTGCTGTTTATAATACTAAACATGCAGGGGCATGTGTTGCTCAATTGGTGGAACGTATTGTGGACTTAGGTGGTTCAGATATACATGTTATTGGTTTTTCATTGGGGGCTCAACTAACTAATTATATAGCTAAAAATCTGGAAACATTTCAGTTACCACGTATAACTGGTAAGTTTAAAAAAAGAATCCAAAATTTTACTACATACATAGTTACTTACAAAAATTAATTTCTATTTCAGGTTTAGATCCAGCAATGCCTTTATTTGCCATGGCCTCTGAAAAGGATAAATTAGATCCATCTGATGCTGCATATGTTGATATTATTCATACTAATGCAATGGTTCAAGGTAAATTAGAACGTTGTGGTCATGCTGATTTTTATATGAATGGTGGCATTGTGCAGCCAGGATGTGCAAGAAATAACCCTTTAAGTTAGTGCTTTGGATTAAATAATTATAATATAATATAAATTAATTCATTTTTTTTCTATATAAGATCCTTTTGCATGTAGCCATCAAAGAGCGACAGCATATTTCTTAGAATCTATACGTTCACCAAAAGGTTTTTGGGGTTGGGCATGTAGTTCCTACATAGCCTATTTACTAGGCATGTGTCCACCCACTAATTATTTAGTAGAAGCTGGAGAAAATATTAAAAGAACTACAAGAGGTATGTTTTTAATTAACACCAATGACACGGCTCCATATGCTCTGGGTAAATGGACCGACTTGCCCACATTGGGTGTCAAGAAGCCATCATCTACCTCTAGACCCTCAATGACATTTCGACCTCCACCACAAAAAGGTGATCCTCTTTTGCGTAATATTGATGAATGGGGTAAATTAGATTATAGCTTTAATAATCTACATCATCAAGAGCCTACACCATTCTCTCAAGATCCCTACGGGGAAAATTGGACTTATTTCGGCGATGACACTTCAGATATAACAAATAATTCTGTGGAGGAACAAGATGTGGAAGAATACCAGAGTGGTCATATTAAACATGGTCATAGTGGTACAGAACATCCGCAATACGAATGGAATGAATATAGGAGAAATTTAACCGAGGGTTTTGTAGATAATACCATATTTAGAATACCTGAAGTAGGTAGGAAATAATTTAAATTTGTATTAAGTTAAAAAAAATTATAAAAACATTATTGATATGATATTTAAACTGTACAATTTTTAAAGTATTTAAAAATGTTTCTTTTATAATCCGAAGAAACAGTAATAATGTCTTTTGTAACACAAATTTGAGCATCATAATATTTATGATTCAGGTAAAAATTAATGTTAAAAATATGTATTTTTAATGTAATTCAAAGTAAATAAATATTGAAATTATGAAATATTTTTTTGTATTTTTTTATATTTAGCAGTTTTAATATAATGTTTTTTTAAAACACATCGAGACCATTTGCAAAATGGCAATAAGTCTGTATATTTTCAACCGATATAAACAGAGGGAAAATTAAGCTTTCGGAATACTGTAGTCTGCGCAGAAAAAAGGGTTTCGATGAATTTTTAAAATAAATTCAAATACTTTTATAGTTAAATAAATATTTCGATGTCAAAGCATACAGAAAAGGTGTTATTGTAATTTCATGAAAAAATCGTTTCAATAACAAACATTTTGACTTTTAAAAAATGTATAACATTTTTTTCTTATAAGCATTTCGAAGTTTTCCGCAAATTTTAAAATAGACAAATTTGTTACACATAATTTTATAAAAGCCATATAATACATAACAGGGAACACTGAACAGGTGTAATCGTTGGCGCAGCTGATTTTGTTTTTGTGTCGGAGATTTCTCAAAGTATGTTTATGTTTTATTGTTTACACTTTGACAGTTCAACTACACAAAAAAGAGACAAAAAGTTAGATTGTTATACTTGTGGCATACGAGTATACCTATTTAGCAAGGTAGATTAAGAAAGTAACGACATTAAAACAGCTGAGAATTTTTTTTTAATCCGGCCTGAGTTTTGTAATTCGAAGCGTCAAATTTTTGTTTATGTTTACATTTCTTTGCTTACTTTTCTGTTNNTTATTATATGAATTGTTTTTGTTTTTTGAAACAAACATGGTGGAATGTCAAAATTAACGTTGACATATCAGATTACAATACAAAAACAAAATACATGGGATTTTTGTTGGTATTGTAGTTGTTGTAGAGTTGTCGTTACCTTCTTAATCTACCTTGTCTATTTAGTATACCCTGATACATATATGCTCACTTCAAGCTCATTTATGCTGAGAGCTTCGACTTTTTGATTTTTTCCGAATATTTTCGATTTTTTTCCGACTATTTTCAATTTTTCCGACCATTTTCAACTTTATTCGACTTTTCAACTCCGACTTTTCGTTTTTTTTTTTTTTCAGACCATTATCAATTTTTTCCGAATATTTTCGACTTTTTTATTTTTTCCGACAAATTCCGACTATTTTCAACTTTATTCGACTTTTGGATTTTTTCCGACAATTTTCGTTTTTTTTCGACATCGTTTTTTTCGAGTAATTTCGATTTTCCGACTTTTTTCGACATAGTTTTTTCCGACTTATTTCGATTTTTTCCACTATTATCGATTTTTTCCGACAATTTCCAACTTTTTCGAACTTCTAGATTTTTTTCGACTATTTTCGACCTTTTGCGACCATTTTCAACTTTATTCGACTTTTCGATTTTTTCCGACTATATTCGATTTTTGCCGACTTTGCGATTTTTTTTGGACTATTATCGATTTTTTCAACTATTTTCGATTTATTCCGACAATTTCCGATTTTTCGACTTTTTCCGACTATTTTCAACTTTTCGATTTTTTTCGACAATTTTCGCCTTTTTCTGGCTTCGATTTTTTCCGTCTATTTTAAAATCTTTCTGACTACGACTTTTTCCGACTATTATCGACATTTCGACAACAACAGGCAACAAAAAGTCGAAAAGTCTAATTATTTCCTTTTATATTTTCATTAAAATAAATATGGCAACACAATTCATGCATATATTGGACCCAAAAAATACAACCATGCTCCGTAAGAAAGTTACCATTTTATACAACCATCCATTCGAGCATTTACAAAATAAAAAATTCTTGCTAGACAACGCACGTGTTTTCTTACTTTAGTTTATTTTAATTTAGGGAATATAAAAAAAAAGAAATAAATAAAAATGCGTCGTCCCAAGAAGGTTATTAAAGATTTAAGTAAAATTGTAATAAAATACTAAATCAATTTTATTAATTACAGTATGAATCCGGTGAGGCCACACAATATATCACACGTAGAGCAGCGCTACGCAAACTTCAATTATCTCTAAATGATTTTCGTCGTTTGTGCATTATAAAAGGCGTTTATCCTAGAGAGCCTAAACACCGTCGTAGAGCGCAGAAAGGATCATCCGATATTAAAATTTTATATCATGCTAAAGATATCAGATTTTTATTGCATGAACCAGTTGTTTGGACACTGCGTGACTATAAGGTGAGTATGTCAAATACATCTCGTACACTTGTAATGTGCACACAGTCAATCGTGTAAATATGTACAAACATAGTATTATGTACTTTATAATTTGACATGTTTTCTTTTAATTAATTTGAATTCATTATTTTACAAACTAGTTATCGAAGAGCAAAAATCTTATTTATGCGATTGACTATAAAATCGAACCAGTAATATGTAAACACCAAATTGCTCACCACATTTTTTAATGTTTTTACAGATTTTTGCCAAAAAGACCGGACGTGATCGAGCAATTAAAGATTTCCGTAATTTAAAAAGGCGTTTGGCTCAATTTCCTGAATTGAAAATCGATCACATTGTGAAAGAACGCTATCCTACTTTTATAGATGCCATCAAGGATTTAGATGATTGTTTGACTTTATTGTTCCTATTCAGTACTTTTCCTTCCCTGAGATTGATACCACGCGAGCAGTCTGCTCTATGTCGTCGTCTGACAATTGAATTCTTACATTACATCATTGCTTCCAAATCTTTAAGAAAGGTATTTATTTCTATTAAAGGTTACTATTTCCAAGCTGATATAAAAGGACAAAAAGTTACCTGGATAGTGCCACATTACTACCCTTTCAAACCCCATTCTAAAGCAGAGGTTGACTTTAAAGTTATGTCAATTTTCGTTGAATTTTACACTGTTATGTTGGGTTTTGTTAATTTCCGTTTGTACCACAGCATAAATCTTGCTTATCCACCACAATTTCCAACTGGTGTTTTAACCGACAGTGAAGAAACTTTACAGGATGAAGCTTCATTTGTTTCAGATCGCATAGCTGCTTTGAACTTCCAGCTTATGCGTACTGATAAGGTGGAAGAAGATGAAGACGAAAATGAAATGGATTTAGAGCTATTGGAACAAGATGGTGACTCCAAGCGAGTATTGAAAATGAAACAAGAGGCACAAGAAATTTCACGCTTAAAAAAACTATTCAAGGGACTTAAAATCTTTATAAATCGTGAAGTTCCCCGTGAACCATTAGTAATTCTTATACGTTCTTTTGGTGGCCAAGTTTCGTGGGATTCTACAGTGTTCCCTGGAGCTACTTTTGATGAAACTGATGAAACCATAACCCATCAAATAGTAGATCGTCCAAGTCTTAGCAAACAATATATTTCAAGAGATTATGTACAACCACAATGGGTATTCGATTGTGTTAATAGACGTCAATTATTACCGACCAACAAATACTTTATGGGAGTGGTATTGCCACCACATTTGTCACCATTTGTAGATGCTAACCGTGATTCTTATATACCTCCTGAGGAGAAATCTTTACATGATCCTTCATTAATCGAGACTCATGAACAAAGTGATGCCGAGTCTTCAGAGAATGAGGAAGATATGGAGAACAATGAAGAAAATCAAAACCTAATAGATGCTCAACTACAACAAGCTTATCAGGAGGAAAAAATTGAAGCTGAGCAATATAATGGTGATGATGTCAATGAAGACGAAGTAGAAGATGATGAAGAAAACAGTGAAGACGAAGGAGAGGAAGAAATGGATGAAAAAGAAAAACTGCGTTTGCAAGAGGTAATTGAAATGTTCAGACAAATTCAATACAGACTAATATTATACCTTTGATTAATTTGTATTTGTAGAAAAAGAAAATGGCTGTACAATCTGGCAAAGTACACAAAGAAAACAAACGTTTGTTACGCAAGAATGAAGTGGACGAACATCGTTTACAGGCACGTATGGTTAAGCCTAGACATCGCAATCTTTTCCGTAAGTTAATACGTGAAAAACAATCAAAGGAAAAGGAGGAATGGTTATTGAAGAAGAAACGTCGTGTTATTGATGCTCAAACTAAAGAAGAAAAAAAAGCATCAAAGAAAGCTGCTAAAAAAGCTGCCCAAGCTTCAGTTGCTGTCAAGAATTAGTTACTAAGTTAATAATTTTTATTTTAGGTTTAAAATTTTAATATCATCGGTTATTTTTTTATCGCTAATGTGGTATAGAAACTAAACTAATTAGAAGTGTAAATAAAACAAAAAAAATATAAAAAACTGTTTCTGAAAAACGTAAAGAATTTGTCTAAAACTTTGATCAATACCGTTTAGGTTTAGGTCACAGCTTATTCTACAGAATAAATTGCTTAGTATTGAATTTATATTACCAAAATTGTTGCAAGCTTTGTTGTGGAGGCACATAGGTGTTTTTTTGACATTTTCACGTTCTAAGTGTTTGTTTGATTTTATCATTAACGGCAGCTTAGATTCCCTAGGCAGACCTTATGAAGTCGGCCTGATATTATTACTACCTGTATGTACCATACCCATCTTCATCTTTAGTTCTAATAGTTCCTTTATTCAAAGAAAACAAAGCTATTTCCTTGTAAAAGGAAGAAAACACCATGTTATCACATTTCATAATTTTGAATGTATTTTCAATCAATACAACGTTTATATGTGTAAGTATATAGTTTAAGATAATTTATTGAGACAACAAATAAAAAAATAATAAAAAATAATAAAATCACTTTTAAGAGCAAGTGAAAATTTGAAAAAGACATAATTAAATATTAATTAAAAAATGAAATGGGAGAAATAAATACTTCCTTCAATTATATAGTAAATAGTAGTACACATGCAATAATTTACACATCCATCGATATTATGCTTTGTAAATGGTATGTATAGAAAAATTCTTAATTAAACCAAATAATAAGTAATGATGGAGTTTTAAAATATGCATGCATTTGTTTTTGTATAGTTTCTTTATTGCTTCTTCTTAACTGCACGTTTAGGTTTAGTAGTTTCCTCTTTCTGCGGACTTTTTTCCTTAGGTTTTTCTTCTTCACCAGCTGGTTTTTCATCAACAGCCATTTCTTCTTCTTGTTGTTGTGGGTTTGCAGTTGATTGATCTTCATCCATGGCCGTTGGCGATGGTGGTGGGCGTTCTGCATCAGGATCGGTGTCTTCTTGTCCATGACCTTCTTCCTCTTCGCCACTATTACTTTCAACAATTGACAAATGATAGAGAGATTTTTCTTCTTCAGATATCGGTACTGGTGCATTAGATAAAGGATCACGGCCATTTAGAGATTTAGGGAATGCTATAACATCACGTATAGATACAGCTCGGCAAATAATAGCCATTAAACGATCTAAGCCCAAGGCAATACCACCATGTGGAGGACATCCCGATTCCAAAGCACTAAGCAAATGAGCCAAATGATCGTGTGGGATTTTCAAAATTTGTTCCAAAACAAAGTGTTGCATATCACGATCATGTATACGTATCGAACCACCACCAACTTCTTGGCCATTCAATACCAAATCATAAGCTTGAGACCGTATTTTTACTAAATCTTCCGCTTTGGAATTAACGAAATCTTCCATATCATCGGGATGTGGTGCAGTGAATGGATGATGAACACTCTCCAAATTACCAGTTTCAGGATTAATTTCAAACATTGGGAAATCAATGACCCACACAAATTTGTTGTCATAACTTTTACGGGATACGCCATTTTCAATTAAAAAGTTATGATAGTCAACTCGAATTTTACCCAAAAGTTTTTGCTTTAGATTAAGAAAAAATAAAATTGTAATTTATTATTTGTGCGATGAATGGCTAATCAGTGTAATACAAAAATGAGAATCTTGATTGTAGTCTTATAGGTTTTTGGTCTCTGGATAAAATATAGTCTTCATTTGTGCGCTTTTTATAATACGTTTTAATTTAGATAAAAAAAAGTTGTGACTAAGAGTCTCAAATTAATTTCACTAGGAACCCATAATAAGTGCCAATTGGTAATTATATAACTAACTTTAAATTTTTACTTTAATATTCTGCACTTATTTTAGACATTATTATTTTTTTTAATTTCTACTTAAATACTTCGTATTGAAATAAAAAAGTTTGGTTTAGAATATTTTTGCGAATAATCGCAATAAAACTTGCAGACACTTTTAATGAATGTACTATTTCAAAAATATTTTTCCAAAAAAATTCAAAATAATAAAAATATGTACGTAAAGAATAAAATATCAACAAAAACCTGCAAGTTTTAACAATTTAACTATAAGTCCGGGTTCAGACACAACAATTTTTCTTGCTGCAATTCTGAGTTTATAGGAGAGGGAATTAAATATTTTCCTGTTTATATTTAATACTCTAATACAATCGATAATTTTGACTATCTCAACAGACAACTATTAAAAATTGCCTTATCATCATCATATATAGCCAAGTCAACAAATTGATAAATATATATAAAAAACTGATTATTCTTTAAACTTACCGTTTCAACTTTTTTCGGGGCCAATTCTTGCAACAATAATAANNNAAATCATTTTCTTCTAAATCATATTTGGAAATTAATTCTGAGGCCACATCTGCAGTTAATAAATTAGTTAAACGGTCCATAACATCTTTGTATTGCTAATAATGATAATAATAAATTAAACAAAAAAGTAACACTACTTAATTTAAGGATAATATTCCTTTTGCTAAACTTACCAAAAATTTACGAACAAATAATGTACCAGAGAATTCTTTGGAAAGACTTTCATAATGTTTGCGAGCAGTGCCATTCCAGAAGCCACCATTGCCACGTAAAATCAAGGCATAAGCCCCTAAATCGTTGAATTTTTCAACAAATTTTTCATTCTTTGCAACGATTTCAGTTACATTTGTTAACTATAAAAAATGCAAACATTTATTATCTTATCTTATTCTTCATTAAAAAAATTCTTTCCTAAAACATACCGTTAAACCAAAACGTGTATCTGGCTTGTCTGTACCATATTTTTCCATGGCATCATGATAGGTCATACGTTTGAAAGGTGTTTGTATTTTGGTATATTCCTTAGGCCATGAATAACGCAGAGTTTCCTCAATTAATTGCATTATATCATCACGATTTGTAAATGACAATTCAATATCAAGTTGAGTAAATTCCGGCTGACGATCAGGACGTGTAGCTTCATCTCTATAGCAACGAGCCACTTGGAAATAACGATCTATGGCACCAGCCATTAACATTTGTTTGAATTGTTGGGGACTCTGAACTAGAGAATAGAAATGACCCGGTTTACGGGTTGGTACTACAAATTCTTGAGCACCACCTGGAGTTCGTCGGAATAGAGTGGGAGTTTCTACCTCAACAAAACCCAAATAGTTTATAAGATATTCACGCATGCGCATAATAACTTGTGAACGTAAACGCAAATTATGTTGCATATCCGAAAATCTATAATGCATTACGTATTTTGTTTTAAAAATTTCGCAGATAACGAATATAATTCTTACCTTAAATCAATATAACGATGTGTCAATCGTAAACGCTCTCCTGCTCTATTAAATTTACGTACTTCAAAAGGTAAATTCTTCTTAGCTGCATTTAATATTTCCACACTTTCAGCCTCAATCTCAACATGGCCTGTTTTCATCTTAGGATTTATTGTTGCTGCTGGCCTGGGTATAACCTTACCTTCTACTTTTACTATAGATTCCAAGGTAATGCCCTGTTCTTGATTCTCCAAGCCGGTTGTCTTATCAGTTATAAGAACTTGTGTTTGACCATAACCATCACGTAGTATGAAAAATTTACCCATACGTTGAAATTCTAACCAACCACATATTGTTACCTTTTCACCAATATTATCGCTGGTCAATTCACCGCAAGTGTGAGTACGATTAGCAAATTTATTAAGATCAGCAACTTTAATAACATTTCCAGAACTCTCCGACTTTGTAGTACCATCCTCTTCCATGGGTTCACCATTTTTGCCTTCACCTTCGCCACTTTCATCTAGGTCATTGATGGAAAGTTTCTTCACCTTATCTTTGGCTTTGATAGGACCATCATATGGATCATCAGGATTGAGAACTTTAACGGTATCAACCATTACTTCAATTTCACCAGTATCATATTTCTAATAAATATATAAAGAAAAATGGAGTAAAATTATAAAATTACAATATTGTATTGAAACATATTTTCTTTAAAATTATATTTAATATAATGAACAAACTCACCATATTGATATTTTGCCTTGGCCTTCCTAAAACTTTGCCTGTAATTTGTATAACTGTTCCCTCAGGAGCACTGACTACAGTATCTTGCATCTAAAATGAAGAAATTTACAAATATCATTGAAATCATTTAAGAAACTATTATCACAATTTTCCAACTTACAGCTTGATCTTCAATAATTATTTGCGTTTGTCCATAGCCATCTTTCAATTGCATAAATTTATTAGTTCTACCCGTAGGAACCCAGCCTACCAAGGTAATATCTTTGCCAATATCACGACGTCTTAAATCATTACAGGTTATATCACGATTTTCAAAATATTTCAATATATTCTCAGTTTCTTAAAAGACAAATAATTAATTTCATTATAATGATTTAAGTTAATAATTTTAACTTACTAGCCATTTTATATTCGGTACTAGTAATAGCTGTACTATTCTGTTGGGCCATTGTACTATAAGAACGTTTATCACCAGCTCTTTTAGAGTTTGAATTAAAATCAATTGTAAGAATATCTTGTACTTCAACTTCAATTTCACCTGTAGGCATAGTTTGGTTACAAGAATTACGCGGACGCCTTGTAACTAAACCAACTATAGAGATAACTGTATTCTCAGGCATATTTATCAGGCGACGTGCAACGCGTGGATACTTAAATTTATAGTTTAACATTAATAATGTTATATAATTTATAGTTTTCATTTTTATTAACTTACCCGATCTTCTAAAATTACTAATTGACATGCACTATTGCCACGATCTCGCAATTCCATAAATCGTGTTACACGTTTTTTAATTAAACGTCCAGTAAGCTCTACAAACATACCAGCATGATGAGCACGTAAATCGCCACAACCCATACGAATTGGTGGTGGTGGGGGTGGATTCATATTAAAACCACTGGCCATTGCATTCATTATTTGCATTAAATCATTGCTTGACATGTTATTAGGCACTGTATAAAGGTTAAGATAAATTTAATAAGTATTTTTAATGGATAAAATTCAGGAAGGACTATGATTATTCTAATATTAAGAGTGATTTTTCTTTGAACAAGTTTATTGTAAAGATCTGAAATTTTTTTTACAATTTTTATTTGAAAACTGAATGATTTTTTTTAATGTTAAGTTATATTTTGGAAAAGTTTTGATATAGATATAGAAAATTATTTGCACTTTTTTGTTTAAGGAGTGAATTTAGAAAAGATCGTCCAATATTAGAATACCTGTGCAACTAAAATTATTTTTCAAAATCTTTAAGACTTTTATTTCAATATTACTTATGTTAAGCTATTCTAAAAAAACATCACTAACATTAAAAAACTCATAAATATCAGAATAAGATTTTGAAAACAATCCTTGCATATATTACATCCTCACAGTTGATACAATATACACTATACTAAACTTATGGTATTATGTTATCAACAACTAATTAATATTTTCTTAATTATGTAAATACGCATGTATTTATGTATGTTTATATACAACTAATATTCTATAAAATAATTTTTTATCAATTCAAAACATTTAATTTTACTTACTATTTCCATAAGGATTCATTCCATTGTTGCCATTATAACCGCCACCATTAAATCCACCACCATAATTGTCATAATCACCACGGCCACCATATCCACCGCCGCCATAACCTCCACCACCGCTGCCTCCATAACGGCCACTATTACCACCACTTCGTTGACGGCCACTCATGATCTAAACAAATTTATTAAAATATTCATGAAAACCCATTTTTAATATTTTATATTCCAATTTTATATACTACACAAGTATGTATATAAAAAACTTACGTGACTATTAACTGCTAAAACTGATGAAATTGATGTTTTACTTAACAAATCTCCCTGTTTTTGGCGTAACACCTGATAATAGTTCTTCGCAATCAAAACTTGAGGAGTTTTAGCGGGAGCCGGCAAGAATTTTTTTAGATTTATTGGTTGTTTGGTTTGTTGTACTACTTTTCTAGAAATTAATAACATTTTTATTTAATATTTCGAGTATTATTAAAGAAATATTTTTTATCTTTTAACGCCGGTTTTTTAAAGTGACCAAAAACACATGCACTCCTCCATTCTACTGTGAGAATGTACTCTCTACGATTTCCCAGCAAACATACTCGACAGATAACAAGTTAAAAATAATTTTAAAACTGCTTAAAAGTTTCGCATTTAGGATTTATTTAAGAAAACAATAATCTCCAAAATTTGGTTAGTGATTTAAATGAAATCCTGTCAATATTGTTACCAAGGGTTTCATATTCATTTTAAATGAATTGTAATTTTTATTATGTTTATGTTTGTTGGGTTTTTTTCTTATTAAGGCACATACACAACTATAGTTTTTTTTATTTATCATTGAGAAAAATATAAATAATGTATGCGTTTAAAAGCGAAGCACAAAAATCTAATATCGACTTGACCGAATAATTAAAATAATTTTTAAGGGAAAAATACTCTAACCTCACCTTAGAAAAAGGTTTGCCGCTATATTTTCAAGCTTTTTTCAATGTCTATTAAAACTTATTTTTGTTTTATTTTGCACTACACTGATAGAATTATGTGTAATTTATTAGAATAACAATTTTTTCGAGTTTTCTTTGCTTTTATTTGTTTAAAAATAATACTTTTTGAGTGGACTCGAAATTTTTGCACAGACAGACGGCGGAAAATAAACGCGATGCGACGCTTTTTTGTATGCATCAGGGTTGGAAAATAGAAAATAAACATAATACTGATATCAAATAAAAATGGTACTTTTCTGATATTAAAAGTACTAAATTGATTTACAATACAGAGCAAATGTAAAATTTTTGTTTGACTACAGCGGTATTTGGGTGTTAAATAAATGAATTTATAAGCTATACTTGTCCAAAGCGAGTGGTATAATATTTTACTTTGACAGATCCTGTAAATTGTAATTCATATATCAATAATAATCAGGCAGATGTGCTAGCACGATTTGCAATATCGATATCCAAGGGTTGTTCCAATTAAAAAAAATTTTCACTGTCTTAAATGTGATAATTTTATTAAAAGTTGTCAAATGACAAAAAAAAACATTGTTAGATAAAAAACTTTTAAGGAAAAATGTCCTAAATTTCGTTGTTTTTATGTTCACAAAGTACTGAAAAAGTACTAGAGTACTAGATTTTCCACCAGTAGTATTCATTGTTTTTGTTTGTCTTGCCAGACGGTTTTAAAATAAAAATCTGTAAATACATTTAAGACTGGCAACACTTTTATACATTATTTATGTCATAACATAGCATAATTATAAAGTACTCGCACATTAACCAAAAACAACAATTCCTTGTATTTTGTTAGTGTAAATCTACTGTACACAATGTCAAAATGATTTGAACAGAAAATTAGAGTGTAAAGGAGAGGAACTCACGAAAAATTTTTACATAGGAATACAAAAACAATTTGACAGTACCGCGAGGTATGTCGATGAAAAAACTGTAAAACAGTTGTTCTTTCGAGTATACATCCTAATTATACTATGGAGAGGAATAGTAAAATACTCACCAAGGCGAATTCAGATTAGGTAACAGCAATTCGTCAGCTGTCTTTTATTTCCTTCATATGGATATTTGTCAAAATGTAAAATTTTTTTTGTACAAACAAAAATAAAATAAACAAATTGTGTTAAGTGACGTGAAAATATTTAATTTAATTGTAGATTTTATTTTTTCTTCAAAAAAAATTGTATTAATATATTTGCAAATATATTTAATTAAGCGTGATTGCGTTTAGCCTTTTTTAAGAAACAAAATCGTGCGTTTTGAAGTGCATATTGAAGTGTCCTACAAAACAAACAAATAGTATAATAAATTTTGTGCCTTCAAAGTCTTTTCATTATACAAAAAAGTGTTTAAATCAGTGCTTTTGCCATTTTTTGTTTATTTTTTCTGTCAGAAAACAGGAAACAAATTTTGACAGTCAAACAAATTTTTGCCCATGAACAAATACGTGTGGTTGTTGCCAAGGCATATTAACTTGTTGTATTTGTTGTAACGATGCTGTCACCTAATCTGAATTCGCCTTGATACTCACGAGCAAAATTTACATAGGAATACAAAAACAATTTGACATTACCGCTTCCTTTCCTTTATATTATTGTATATTTTATCATTTCGTATAAAAAAAATTGTTTACTGAAATTATATTCTTAAGGGCCAACCAGTCAACTTTTCAACGCAACGTAGAATGAAGAAAAGTAGCGTAAAACATTTTGGGCAACTAGTCAACAAAAGTAAACGTATCATATGTTTTCAAACATGTTTTGCAAGAAAAAGAAAGTACAGGGTTGTTAAAAAGTCACGTAGCCACGTAAAAATATAATTTCAATAGATTTCTGCGATACGCCTCCTAGATTTTTTTCTCAATGGCTACATACACACGTTTGCATAAGACGGGTTGAAACAGCTGATTGCGATACGTTGAATTTTTGTTTACTGGTTGGGCCTTTACATTCTGTTCTAATTACCGTTATAATTTCGCAAGTTTTTAAAGTTGCCATATTACCAATTTTTATGTGAGAAAGTATGGGTTACCATCACTCCTATATTTATGATCGCAGCTGTACAATGTCGGGCCATGCGACCCTATCAGGAATAACCACACGGCAATCTAGTTCAATATCTATGTAATCCTATGCCCCAATAGACCCTAGACTGTATTCACCATAAATAACTTCATGCACGACCCTAGAGTGACCAGTTACTAATGAACCTCATAGTCCCAATTCTTTGAGTTTCAATTCCTTGCTGCCATACTTTTCCAAACTCCTCAATGGGTATGAGATGAAGTATGACGTCCAGAGTCGCCTGTGGTGTACTTCTCATGGTTTTCAATAAATTCCATAAAAGCGATGATGACGGTCTTTGTCGGGGTTGTTGAAGTCTTCTGTTATGTAATTTTAAGTGATTTGCAACACATCCAAAGGATGCAGATTTATTATCAAAATTAGCAACGCAGTGATTCTTCAAGGTAGTATCTCCAACATTGGTTTCCATTTTGCAAGTTCCTAATAATTAATTCCAAAAAAAACTGAAAATAAATGAATTTTTAGCAAAAAAAGGAAGAACATCCTATCAATGACAACACTGATTATATAAGAACTTCTGCTTTTCAGCTCTTTTTCAGTTTCTTTTTTTACTGAGTAATATTACGTAACATATTTAAAATTCATTATGATTTCAAAAATAGAATATTTTATTTAACAGCTAAAAACACTTACACAAATATCTATCAATAATTATTTTAAAGTTTATTTTAAAATAATACAAATTTTTATTTAAGAAATTAATTATACACATCGTTTACTTTTTAAATTATCATTGTTTTTTTTATTATTCTTTTCATTTACAGTCTGAATCTTCAATGGCACCAACCGATACATTTTCGGAGCGCGTTAAACGTTTTGATCTTGAATTCACCGGTTTACTTATTGGATTACTAAAGCAAATAAATGATGTTGCATCCGAAAATCCCTCAGATCGTTTTATCAATTTAGTACATCGTATTAATTTTAATTCATTCTATAATGAACAAATGGAAAAATTATGTGCTAAGGATTCAATGATAACAACATCACATCACTAAACATTTTCATCAATTTCATTTTCACAATTAAAAAAAACATTTAAATAATAAATAATGATAACAAATACTTAAGACCCATTCCTACTAAAACTTGTACTAGTGCACAACTACAGCAACAATTCCGTATTTAATACGATTGCATATGATATAAAATGAAATATTTATCTTGCCATTTGTTTGTTGTCTCCATATATTTATCATCTTGTAATATAAAGTTGGAGATGATATTTTTTTGTTTTAATTTTTATATATGTATTATTGTTGTTTTGTTACTTCACTACTGCACAAATAAAATCAATTAAACCTAAAATCTCTATCAATGAAATTAAACCTAAAATCTCTATCGTGTAAAATAATTTGAATTTTTAAATAACAAAAAAAAAAAAAATAAAAATAAAAATTATTAAATTTTACCAACTCAAATCAATAACTGCTATTAAATTTTTTTATTATTTATGCCATAGAAATGGAGAATAATTTAAAATCTATATTAACATTTATGTATGTACCTGTACCCTACGTATGTACATAAACTGATTAATAACGAATTCAAATTCGTCAGATTATATTCTTTGCAAAATGTTTACTGTAAATAACCGTTATTTTAAAACATTTATATACACCATTGTGATCGTTATGTGCTCGACTTTCTTACAGTTCTATACTTTTTACATTTTTTCGAGCAATCGAATGCCTATAGCTATAGCGATGAAATATAGAACTTAGGTGGGTCTTCCTTCATATAGATCCATTAAGACGGGATCTATATAAAGGAAGTTCTACATTTCATCGCTCTAGCTATAGGCGTTCGGTCTGTGAGACGATTAACATTTTGGGCGTTTCTTAATAACTACATGCTATAGCAGTCACTGTGCCATGGCTGATCCGAATATTTAGGGGTAGTCTTGAATTAGATTATATTCCTATGGAATGGATAGAGGTTACAGTGGTATTTATCCCCAAAGCGGGATTATAAGCCGATTAGTTTGTCACCGTTTTTGTTGAAAAGTCTGGAAAGACTAGTTGATGTCCATGTCAGGGGCCGACGAATTTTTGCAGGGCACAGTACGCCTACCCAAAAGGCACTTCATGATAGGGGAGACGTTCAACAAGAAGGAGTACATGATGGCTTCCTTTCTGGGTATAGAAGGCGCCTTCAATAATGTGAACATATCGTCGATTCTCATGGCACTGAATGACCTAGGAGTCGATCGGCGAATAAGGAACTGAACTGGGAACATGCTGAAAGACAGGGCCATCATCTCCCATTAGGCCTGGGCACCTCGAGGTGGCAGTAGCATATGCGGACGATGTTGTGCTCCTAATCAGTGGAAAATTTCTCTCCACGATTAGTGAACTCATGGAATCAGCTCTGAGTGTCCTACTGTCATGGACTAGGGACAACGGTCTGAAAATATATCCCACAAATTCACTAGAAAATATAAGATTCCGGCTTTCAAGACATCACGTATTGATGGCGTCTCCCTGGAACTTTCGAAAGAAGCCAAGTACCATGGCGTGTTGCTGCGAGTCGTATGCAGAAAGCACTATGTGTTTTCTGTGCATTCAAGAAGACATTCGGGAAAAGATGGGGTCCAAAACCGTATATTGTCCATTAGATGTTTACTGCGGTCATTAGACCCATTCGGGGAGAACATATCCACTCTGATTACAGTGCAAATATTGGCTTATCTCTCAATTACTGGTTTAATGCGTTCTACTTCTCAAGCCAGTCTGGAGACTATGCTATGCATTATTAGAAATATCTCCGCCAAGTCCGCGTTGGTCACGGCAGTATATTGGATGTAATAGAATGATCAGCTCGTATACAGGGGACTGAACATTTAATACCAAGAATGAATTTTGATTGAACAGCGTTAGAGCTCTGACAACTTTGTCTTGATAATGCCATCTTGATTGTTGTTGTACTTTATATATGGCTTGTTGTGATGTTCGTTTTCCCCTATAATTGAAAGAGATAAAAAATTATCTGATACTCAAACAAAAATTTGACATTTGTCTTGATAAAAATTTCTTTAATGTTGAATCAACGTTACAGTCAAATATCTCGTTATCCTGTTTAATGATGGCTGTCATTTACTAGTCGTCTGCACTTAATATAAAATATTTAATATTAACACTAGCATCATGATACTGATAAATATAGATCGTTCAATTTGATGTTAATGTTACTTTTTTCGATGTTTAAACACAGTTGTTAAAGCAAATGTTAAAAGAACAATCCAGTGTTGATATAGAATAAACTCTTAAAATAATTTTAGCAGTATGTTGGCTGTCAAGAATAACATAAACATACATACCTATCAGAAAAATACTTTAGTCAACACATCGTCCTTTTAAAGGCCGTTATCTCGTCGTGGAGAATGCCTCAATCATTGGGGACATAAAATAAACTTTCGTACTTATTTCCTCCACACGCTTTTCTTTCGCATAGATAACTAAATTATAAATATTTTTTTATGTGTTTGTGCAAATATTGTAACGTAGAGAAAAAATCTTCCTGCACCCACCTTAAAGTATACCGTTCGACTTGGAATCACTTTTTGAGTCGATATAGACATGTCCGTCTGGTTGGCTGGCTGACTGTCCATGTAGAGCTTGTGCGGTACATATGATATTTTTGGTACAAGGTCGAAGCCTATTGATTTTGGTCATGATCGGCCTATTATTTCACCTAGCCCCCATACAAATGTTCTCCCGGAATATAGTTTTAACACTCAAAAATACATTAAATACATTTAAATATTTTAATGAAATTTAACACAAATAAGTTCTGTGTAAGTATAAATCCATGTGTCAAATTTCATTCGATCCAAAATTGGCCATAGCTCCCATATAAACCCTCTTTCGAAAATCACTTTAACGTGCATAAGTTCCATAAAAATGTTAATATTAATTTAATATTCGACACATATAATATTATATAAGTATAAGTGACAGTGCAAAATTTCATTAAAAGCGGTCCATAATTAAAAATAGCTCCCATATAAGACCCAATTTCGGGAATCACCAAAAAGTTCATAAATACATGTGAATCTTAGTAACGACCTAATATTCTGTAATAGTATGTTTTTATTTTCCACTTAATACAAGTATAGGTCCGTAATTGGCTCCTTCCCGAATTTTGGTACACATAGGCATATGGTCGGGCTAGGCCAACGTACCTTCTTCTCTCGTTAAAACTTGAACTGTTCTTAAATCTTTCAGAGATATTGCTATATAGAAAAATATTTTGAGTTGTCGGCAGTAGTAGTTAATATGAAAGTTTTATTTATTTTTCTATTTTTGTTATTAAAAATTATTTATTATTTTTTCATTAATGCAATTGTTAGTTTAATGTGAATGAGAATATAAAAAACGAAACGATTTAAAAAATAATGATGTAGGCGTATCCCAGGCACTTTAGTTTTTAACAATTAAATTTAATTGAACAATAACGCAAAAAATTTAGTTGATAAAAAGAATTTAAGGACACTACGCAACACCTTTAAATTTGACTACAAAAAAATGTAAAAGGTGTCCTGTTGTGTACAATTAGGAAGCTCTTTGGTTGGCAATAAGAATACAAAATAACGAAACGAAGGTGTAAATGCGATACTACCTCCAGCTCCAGTCTGAAAATGTAAAAAAGTCTTTATGAATGTAAATAATAAAAAAAATAGGTTGCCTTATGCCACAAAGAATGCAAAAACGTATAAAACGTAACACACATTCTGGTGTGAAATAGTTTGTTTCATGTGACACAGTTTTATAATTAACTTTTGCCACTCAGTGGGTTGTAAGTTGTTCTATTAAATTCATAAAGTGGCATGCAATGTTTTTGATTGTTCCAAAGTTCAAATGTACACAAATATAAATGTAAACAAATGAATTGCTAAATAGGCGGATGTATGAAGGATGTTGGTGTGTGAATGGTTTATTTTGTTTTGTTTGTCAATACAATTGGCTACACGTGTCAACAACAAATGGTTGCAAATTGTTGACACGTGATCATAAAATAAGTAGTTGTTTAATAAATTATATTTATTTGTTTAATATCATCATATAATACTTGATTTCATACATTAATTTTATACTTACAGTTCTTTTTCAGTTGATAAATATATATTTAAAAATAAAACAATTTGTTAAATATTACAGAAATGTCTCATTTTGTGTAATTAAACACAAATAAAATACGTTATTGCAAGGAAACTTTAATGTTGTCATGAATTCTTTGTATCCAAATGGATTCCCTATTAAAGGACAATTATAAATATATTTTTTTAATATTGAGTTAAATGGAAGAATTGTGGAAACTAAGGAAATACGTTGCATAATGAGTAAGTAAATTCCATTAATATTAAAATTTATTGTAAAAGTTCATTGATCAAATTTTAAATCAATGAACGCTTTCATTAAATATAATAAATAATTTCAGTGAACATTTGTCCCTATCAAACCGTACATTGAAAATAATTTCTCTGTATTTTGGGTTTTTATTTTATTTCAAATTAAACGATTTAATTGTACTATAAGTAAAAAAACAAAATATTATATTCTTAATATAGCTGCCATAAATATAAAACAAGCATATCATGATGGTCACCAGTTGTAGCGCCAAGTCTTGATCGGTCTGTAATATAATTTTATAAAGAATAAAGTTAAAATATATTATAGGTATATTATGAATACTTACGAATATAATCCTCTTGGTTTTTGAATTCACGGTATTTTTCGAAACCCTCTGCGAACTGCTCTGCACATTGATTGTTTTATCTACACAAATATAAGTTAAATATATAATTTAAAAAAAATGTTTAAAACTACTAACATTATTTTACTTACATGTTAAGAAGGAAGCCTTCAAATTCCTATTTTTTAATAATTAATTTAATTTTTTGTGATCCTTTGTGCTGCTCGACTTCCCCTGGGAGATACAATTTATAACTTATTTAGTTTAAAGCGT
>MINK01175231.1:0-14275 GCA_001735545.1 Phormia regina
AAAAAAAAAATTAAAATATGTGTTATTTCAAATAACTCAAATAATATACTTTGTGAATTCGATATATATTTGTAAAACATAAGAACTCAGACTATGAATATGAAAAAATTCTACAAATGTTTGAAAATAAAAAGCTCATTGCCATTTAAAATAAACGTTAAACATCTGCTATATGTTCCTAAAAAAGTTTAAAGTTTCATATCTCCTAAAAGCTTTTTCACGTGTTTTATATGTAAGTGTTTTATATGTACAACTTTATAAAATTTATGAAAAAATTAAATGAATTTACTTCAGGTCTTACATTGAATTTACTAAAAGTTTGACAAAAATCGGCGACTGTATTTGTGTCATTTGAAAAACCTCCGGCGGCTCGACTCAGCTGACTTAAGAAATATTTATATTGTTTATTATGAAACACCTTGTGTTCTCTAAATTCTATCATATGTTTAATTTTTCTCGGAGAGAGTAGTAGAAAAAACAAAAACATTTAAACGTCACATTTGACAATTCACAAAATTTCTAGTGTCATGCAAGAAAGAAAAAAACGAAAATAATAAGAAAATACACAAAAGGTTATTGTAAAAAGCATAATATTTTTTATATTTTCACAATTTTAAATAATTTTGCTATAAAAAATTGCAATGAAAATTTAACAACTACAAATAAAAAAAGACAAATCTAATACATAGAAAACAAATTAAGAAAAAGTCAAACACAAGGAAGTAGAACGAAACCTTAACATAAGAAAAAATATTATACCATAAATAAACATAATATAATAAACCTTGAAAATAAATCAAGAAATTCCAATTTACTGCTCCTATAGTACCAAGAGGCCAGGAGAAAATTAATACCTAATAATGTTTGGCTTTGATGGTGAATATCGTCGCAAGCCGAGCCAAAGTTTTGGTGGTGCCTCGACTAGCAGTGATCGGGAAACGATTATACGTAAGGCAGCTGAGGAGCGTCTGAAACGGAATCAGTTACGTCGTGAAAACAATGGCGCTATTGTTTTGCAATCCTACTCACGTTCATTTTTAAATCGCCAGCGGCGTAAACGTTATGAACGTGAAATGTTCGATGAATTTTTGCGCACTCATCGTGATAAACTTACACAAGATGAAAATTTGGCTTTTCTACTCAAAAGAATTATATTTTTTTATAATACAAAAGACAACAAAGATGGAGAAAGATTGGTAAGTGATCTAATAGCTGTGTCAATTTTAATTATGATAAATTTATTTTACGTACAAAATTCGCTGAATTTTTATTTATCCTATATTCTTATATTTTCAAAAAACAGATTGATATTTGCCAACACGTCTTAAAGAATCCTGCCCGTTTAGTGCAAAATTCCACAACAGATCCTGTTTGGCTGCATCGTCTTAAAAAACTCCTTGACTTGTGTATAGTACAATTAACAACATCTCATCAAATGTCTCAGGCTATACCGTTAAGAATGCTGGAAACATTCACAGCTGAGACATCCATTGAACGTTATGTGGAAAATGAACAACTAATCCAAACCTATTTAGATCGTATATTTCGTTATTTAGTAGATAAAGACTATTACAAACGTTTACGTAAATTATTAGAACAAAAATGTCCACCATTGGATGGTGAGACTCTTCATCCACCAAATCAATTTTCGGAGGCTATATATCAACTAATGCTCAGACCTTTGTTGTTGGCCAATAAAGCAGCATCTGGATTTTCTTATGGCAACATAATTTGTCAATCATTTACTAAGTACATATTGGCTTTGCCATTTACCGATTGTATACGTTACTTTGTAATACCCTGTTTTGCTGAATGCTCGGATTTTCCATTTGAGTATTTACTAAAGACATTACAGCAGTGTACAAGAAAGCAATTGCCAGAAAAAATGCAAGTAGATAGTAGTCCAGTGGTGACATTTACAGGTGCCTCTGTAGCTGAAAGTCTTAATAGTACTTCGAACTCAAACTCGCCTTCTAGTAAAAAGGAACCAGAAGAAAAGTTTCAGGAACCAGGAACTAAAATATTTAGTACATTTTTATTGCATTCTCTTTTAATGTTGGATCGTAAACAATTGGGTTAGTATGAGGGCTACTTTCAGAAGATTATAAATTTATTATTTTGTATTGAAATAATTTTAGACACTCTTCATGCCAAATCTTTGCTTGGAGATTATATTAAAGTTATTGCTGAAATATCACCGAAAATTTTACAATTACCCAAATCATCTTTGAAGCATACAAGCCATCATCAACGCCATCATGCTCATGCCAGTGAGGAATCTTCATCTGATGAAGAAACAGATGAAGAGGAAGAAGAAGATCAATATCATATTAAAAGTAATTTACAATCCATGGATACAGTGGATGTTATTAGTTCGACACCATTGTCGGAGAAAGAAAAGGAAAGTCTTTTGGAATGTGTACAATTGCTTAATGAGGGTGAACGTGTTCATATTATTTTGGATCATATCGAAGAATATCTTCAGGATGAAGATGTGCTCTATGGATTGTGTGAAATTTGTCATAATCTAATGATTTATAATAAAATGGCTATGTTTGAATACAAGTAAGTTGTATTGTGAATGTTACTGTAGAAGCAACTAATATTAGTTTTTCATTTTATCTTGTAGACTCTTATATACTTTGGCATTTATGCCTAATTTCATTCGAGCTGTTTGGTTTACTTTAATATCACAATCAAAACAACAGGGTTTTAATGCACCCTTGACTTTAATTTCTAAAGGAGTTGTGCGTAAGTATTTTGAAAAGTCTTTTAAAGTTCAACAAGTTATATTGTTTTTATTTTTTTTTTTATTTTTCAGCTAAACAAGCTGGTGCTGAATCATTTGTGCCTTTACTGGCCACATTTTGTATGCTTTTTGGTCGTCTTCTACCCACTCTTCATGATGTGGAATTTTGTGATGAAAAACTTTTAATAGAGAAGCCTTTGCAACCTGCACTACATGTACGTCTTATGCCCTTTTCACTTGCCGAAATTGTTCAGTTATCGAAAACTCTTAAAGAAGTATCATTGGGTTTAGTGGAACTGGCCTTTCCCGAAACTCGCTCAAATCTAAATCAACATTATCGTTTTGTTTTGGGTCGTTCCGATTCGGATGATAAGAAAATCAAACAACAAAAACAAATTTGGTCTAATCTTTTAAAAGTCGTTGTTTTTGTACTCAATCAAATACATACAAGAGATTTGCGTTTAGGTTTTTGCCCCGAGTCTCATTGGACGGTAACACGTTTAGATTTACCCCTAGATAGACCAGCCGATTTACCTCTAACCCGTGGGAGTCGTACACGAGGTATAAGACCATTTCAACCTATACGCGATTTTACCCGAGAAGATTTCGAAAATGGTCCTCCCATGTCAACAAAACAAATACGTTCGATAACTATACTAAGAGAAATTCCTTTTGTGGTGGCTTTTAGTAAACGTGTGGGAATTTTACAAGGTCTGGTGGCAGCTGATAAAATGCGTATCCAGGGTCATTTGCAGGCCTTTCTGCAGGGTCCCTCCATTACGTTGACGGTGCGAAGAACTCATTTGTATGAAGATGCTTATGATAAATTAAGACCGGAAAATGGTAAAGAAAAAAAGTATTATTTAGTATATGTACTGTTTTCATTACTATTTAACTTTTTACAGAACCTGATTTGCGTTTAAAATTTCGTGTTCAGTTTGTTTCCTCTTTGGGTTTGGATGAGGCTGGCATTGATGGTGGTGGAGTTTTTCGGGAATTTTTATCGGAACTAATTAAAACTGCTTTTGATCCAAATAGAGGATTTTTCATGTAAGTCAAGCATATGTATATTAACATGTTTCCTATTTAATTTAATTAAGAGAGTCGTTTAATTTTTCTAATTGATTTTGTCGTATTTAACTGATCGTTTTCAATTCGCTGACATTAATAATGTATATTCTGATTCGCTTCGCCTTTCATCCGGTGTTCCACAGGATTAAGTTTTGGGGCCTATTTTATTTGTGCTTTATATTAACGACCTACCGTATCAAGTTGACAATACCTTTTTAAATCAATTATTTTCGCCCAATGCTGTTGTTTAACGGTGGACGTTTTGAAATAGAGTCACTTCAATTTAATACAATAATACCCTTCAATGTTTATCTCTTTGGTCAAAAGATAATTATCTTTCTATTAACCTTCATAAAACTAAGGCGTTAATATTTGGTGTTTCTGATAGTTTTTTGAATATACTAAATATATTGATTGATGGTTCTTCAGTTGCTTTTGTCGATCTGTTCAAGTGTTTGGAGATTTATCTCGACGTACGTTTAAATTTTGAGTGCCATATTGATCATATTAACTGTAAAATTTCTGACATTCTTTGATGTTTTCACTGTACAAATATGTATTTGCCACGTGGCGTAAGATTACGTCTGGCGCATGTATTATTAATGCCTCTGGTTTTATATGGTCTTGAGGTTTTTTCGGGCTTTCCAGCTTATGTTATATCTAGGCCGAATCATATTCTTAATATTATTGTAAGATATGTGTATGGTATTCGTAGACAAGAACATATATCTGGTTATTTCAAACAATTTATTGGCTGTTTTTTTCGTGACTACTTGAATTTACGTCATTTATTATTTTTTTAGGATTATAAAACGCGGAACTCCTATTCAACTTTGCTCCAAATTTATTTTTTCTCATTCTATCAGGAATCTTCAGATTATAATCCCAAGAATCTTTAGTGTTTCTTTTGAGGGATCTTTTATTGTAAGAATTGCGCTGCTTTGGAACTATTTTTTGGAACTTCGTCTATTTTCTCACTCGAATAATGCTTTTCGTTTAAAACTTATATCTTTCCTTACTGAAGTATCATACTCACACATCTGATCACCTTAATTTCATTAACACATTTAGAAGAAAAATAACTTTTTGTTTTCGTCTTTTATTTATAGATTTTATTTATTTTCTTTTATACCTTTGGCTTATATTGGAATCAATTTGCTTTAACTATAAGTTATGATATTTATTGGGTTTAGTTTATATTTCATTCTTAATATTATTTATTTTTTCTGTATACATATAATTATTCAGAATTATTTCTTTGTAATAAAAATTTAGTTGGCCTTTGGAGGTTTATTATATTAGTGTTAATGAATAAAAAAATAAATAAATTATTTTTTCCAGGGTCACAACGGACAACAAACTCTATCCTAATCCAAATGTTGGTGATTTGGTACCCGACTATGAAAAACATTACTATTTCATTGGTCGCATACTGGGCAAAGCTATTTATGAAAATCTATTAGTTGAACTTCCTTTAGCAGAATTTTTCCTAACCAAATTGGCGGGCAAATATGCTGATGTGGATATACATCAATTGGCTTCTTTGGATCCGGAACTTTATAAAAATCTTCTTTATTTAAAGGACTATGAGGGTGATGTTAGTGAATTAAATTTAGATTTTACCGTGGCCAGTAGTTCATTTGGTCAAACACAAGTGATTGAGTTAAAACCGCAAGGACAAACGATACCGGTGACAAATTCAAATCGTATTGAATATTTACAGCTTATGGCTGATTATAAATTAAATGTGCAAATACGACAGCACTGTATAGCTTTCCGAAAGGGCTTATCGAATGTTTTACCCGTTGAGTGGCTGTATATGTTTAGCAATAAAGAATTACAAATATTGATATCGGGTGCTGAAATACCCATTGACTTGGAAGATCTCAAAAAACATTGTAAATATGGTGGAGAATATAGTCCTGAGCATCCCTCAATTGTGGCATTCTGGTCTGCATTGGAGAGTTTTGATGATTTGCAAAAGAGACAATTATTAAAATTTGTAACGAGTTGTTCGCGTCCACCTCTGTTGGGTTTTAAGGTAAATTTAAGGATTTTTAATTTGAGAATTAATAAATTAAAAAATGTTATTATTAAACTATAGGATTTGGATCCTCCATTTTTTATACAAAATGCTGGTGATATGGAACGTTTGCCTACGGCTAGTACTTGTACAAATCTTTTGAAATTACCTCCCTTTAAGACGGTCGAACAAATGCGCGAGAAGCTACTTTATGCCATACAATCGGGTGTGGGCTTTGAATTAAGTTAAATTGTAATTTATATATAATATTTCATTCCTTATTTTCCTTCTTTTTTTTCGTTATATCATCTATATGTACTTTTCCTTTTTTTTCATACTTTAACAAAAACTAAAAATAATAATAATAATGATAATAATAATTAAAACTCCATTATTTGGTTTGTTTTCGTATATATAAAATATATTCCATTTTTTATTAATGTATAAATTTAAAAATGAAATGTGCTAAAACATTTAATCAATTAAACATCCTTTATATTAATTAATCTCTAAAAAATATTAGTTTACACATTAAAAAACTGTTTTTTGGTTTTTAATTGCAAAGAGAAATGAAATTCATATCAAACTCTTCCAATCTTTCATTTGAGACTACCTTATTATTTTAAAATATTTAATTGGTAAATGTTAAAGATATTTATTAATTCATACATATGTTTATATAAGAATAAATGTATTTAATATATATTCATTCAATATGTATTTAATCATTAAAGATATTCCACAGTTAATTTGGTAATGTATTTAAGGGTTTTTTTTTTTGGTTTGTAGTTGTGTTGTTCGTTCGAGGCTTATTTAATGTTATTTGTAAAATTTCCTTATTTCTTTGAGTATATATTTATAAATTAAACGTGGAGCTTCAGTAGAGTATAACAAATCAATATGATTAAATCCTCGTATTTCGTCTAATGAATAATGAGTATTTTTCAATTTATTTGCCAATCGAAAAACATCCTGTGAAATAGAAGAAAAATAATACAATTAATATTTTAACAAAAAATTTTAATAATAAATAATGACAGAACTGTTTCAAAAGGACAGATTCAGTCTCGATTAATGTAATAAAAAGTTGATATAAATTCGGTAATTGTTTAGTTTTCAAACATTTTTTTATTATTATTGCTATTAAATTTTATGTTTATTTTATAATGTCGATTATGGTACCCTGAATCGAATCCATGCTCATCTAATGTTTTGTAGTTTTATAGTATTCAACCTTAACCAATCAGTCACTGATTGATATTTCGCATTAATTGCTTATTGCGCACTTAACAAGCATGTTATTAATTGAGTCTCAACTGTTAAATAGTTAGTGTGTTTGCATCAACTGGTTCTCCATTGGAACGTTGGTGTCGAGTTAGGTTCATTACTGCAATTGGCACAAATTTTCCGCACGGATATTTTAACTTTTTTTTGGAAGTAATTATTAATATCTTTCAAAAAATGAAAAAAATATTCACTTAGAGCCTATATAGTTAATGTTATCGCAGGATTTTTAATGATATTTTTTTATGAAGTGGCTTCGTTTTTTATTGTGAAATTTTTTAAAAAATGTTTGATAAAAAACAACAGAACTAACTGAAAAATAAGAAAAAAAATTCCAAAATTTGTTTAGTTTTGCTTGATTCTCTAACCTTTTTCCTACAAACATAAGTAACTGTGATTTTTTTAGGGAAATCCCCGATGCAAATTGGTTTTTGTTTTACAACGACTTTATTGCGTATCCATTTTTATATCTACAATCAAAAAGAACAATATACCTCGATTTTGTCATTTCGTCTGTAACATGTCATTAAAGACTCCATAAATTATATATATATTTTTTGGTCCTGTTTAGATGTCTGTCTGTTGAAAGCCGGATAGGGCTCAAACAGGAGGGGAAATTTAGCTCAAATATTTTAATTATATTAGGTTTGTTTGCTATTGAAAATAAAAAAAAACAAACAATAAAAAATGTTATGGACAAAATATGTACTAAAAGCTTTAAATCATGCTTTCCTGGGCGTGATTCGGGCACTTTACCATCCACCTCCCTTATAAAGTGAGACGTCTACAATTTTATTTTTTATGAATTTTTGAAAAAAAAAAATATAACTATAACTATACCAGAAGTACATATTGATCCTTTGGTAAAAATATGAAAAAAACCGATTTAGCTCGAGAAAGGATAAGGTCAGAAAAAAATTCTGCCTCTTAGAATGAATCGATGTTTTTTTATATATATATTAGGGTGGACCCAAAGTGAAAAGTATCGTTGTTACCAGCTCGAATGAAAATTTACTTCATCCTAAGATATCGTTACTAAAAATTTTGGTTCTGACATTATCCTTTCGTGAGCTAGATCAAAATGAAAATAAGTAACTTTTTCGTTTTTTGTCATATATCTGTCAAAGAAAGCATATAAAAATTTGGTATCCCAAGAAAGTACATTGGGGCGCTCCCCAATGTATATATAATCCTCTAGAAGTTATACCGAAACCGCTTTTTCCGTTTTTTTGTACGGATTTGTATGCTTTTTAAAAATATACATGTAACGCTTTATACTTTTATTAATAAACAATGAAATAAATTAAGTTTAAGTGAAAAAGATTTGTCAAAAATTTAAATAAATCACCGTTCAGTTATAATCTGGTCGCATAAAACTGTTAATAATTTTTGATTGAAACAACAGAAATAAATGTTTAATATCAAAAATCAACGTTTGTTTATTATTGTTTAAAAGTATAATTAAAAAAAATCTTTATTTCGAATGAAATTTATGCTCATAGAATTCTCATTTTTAACAACCTTGGCACTCTTCTTCAATTTAGATTTATTAATAGGCCAAAATTTTGCAATTGGGCGAATTGGTCGATAACTTGGTGGATTAATTCCAACTTGGATACAAAATCGATGTTATTATCTTGGTACCACTTTATCGTGGTATTGGAATAGTAACAAGATGCTAGGACCGGCCAAAACTTAGTCGGCGACTTATGAAACCTAATGAAAGGCAAGCGTTGTTTTTGTAAACATTCCTTTGTATAAATTTCTGACGTCATTGAAGTGGATGTAACAAAAGTCTTGCTCTCCATCCGCAGCAGCAAATTGTTTGCCAAATTAGAAACTTTTTCCTCATTTATCCCATATTCGTCTACTTAAATTTGTCGGTTACCTTTCCACGGTTAGATGAAACATAAAATTTTTGGTCTGGTATTTGCTTAAAATCGGCTTTTAAGTAAGTTTCGTCGTCCATTACGATGCAACGGCTAAATTTGGTTAATATATTACTGTATAATAATCTGGTAAGTTTTTTTGCTACTGAGTTTTGTTTTTTCCATAGTTTCGCTCATGAAAGGTAGTATGTGATAGGGCCTTTTCAAACCTATGCATTTGAATTACAATTTTATATTTATTTAAGCCAAATATTTGTTTAATTTATTCCAAAACTTCATATTTGTGTAAATAGTTCAATCATTTTGAGTTTCTAATTAATTATTTATTTTTTTTTTATATTTTTTTCTGTGATAGATTATTAAAGAAAGTTTAAATATTGAATAATATAATTTAATAAATTGAATTAAAACACTGTTCAGTTATAATCTGGACGCACTGAACTTTGAATTACAGCGCCTCTGGTGGCAGAAGTAGAAAACTTTTGAAGTATGTTATTCACCACAGATGTACCGTTATATGTCAAAATTTCATTCGATTCTGTTGAGGTTTAAAGAAAATACACGCGATGGAACTTGAAACGCGTAAAAAAATTCTACACAAATTTAATGAAAATCCAACTTGGTCTCGTTCTATGTTAGCAAAAATCCCTTAAAATTGCAAAAAGTGCGGTGTGAAGTGTTTTAAAAAGATATGAGGAAATCTTGACTATAGAAGGAATAAATTATCTGACGCTGATCGTGCTAAAAAAAATTAAACATACGTAAAATTCATCCAATCGTGGAAAGGTAGCCGACAAATTTAACTACACGAAAATGGATAAATTTGGTAAAAAGTTTCTGATTTGTCAAGCAATTTGCAGCAGCGTCTTGAAGAGCTAGGCTTTTGTCACGTCCTCTTCAATGACGCCAGAAATTTATACAAAGGAATGTTTACAAAACAAACTGTTGCTTTTTATTTAATATCATCGATTTTGTACCAGGAGAGTGCTAAGGTTATTAAAAATGAGGATTCTATGAGAACAGATTGGTATAATTATGCTGCTTTAGTTCAAAGGAAAGTTGTGCAGAATTTAATGAAAAGCATAAAGAAACATGCAAAAAATTTCATTCGAAATAAAGAAATTATTTTTTTTAATTATAAATTTAAACAATGATAAACAATCTTTCATTATACCTAGGCAATGGTGTAGTGTATCATATGGTCGATCTTGACCGCATATACCTTCTTCTCCCCTTTTTTTATATGAAACATTTAATTCTATTGTTTCAATAAAAAGTTATTAACACTTATATGCGTCTAGATTATACCTGAACAGTGATTTATTTTATTTGTTAAACATTTAGAAAACGTTAACTTAACTTTAACGCGTAAAAAGTTTGGAAGCAGCGTTATTAAAAAGTAAAAATAATATTTTAAGCAAAGATATTGATTGGTTCTATTATGAATTGTAAAATATTTACACACTTTTCGTAATAAATAATCCTAATACAAGTTTATTACAATCTCTCATACCATTCTTATTATTTACACCGGTTAAGAACAGAGATAAATCATTTTAATATTAAAAAAAAAAAAACTTAAAAGTTATAAATATTTTAAAATTGTGTAGAAACATACATATTTCTTAAGAAATTAATAAATTTTCTAAAATGAATACATAAACATGACGTATGATGAACATGAAAGACATCATTACTCATACGTCATGTATCACTTATATACGTTCAAACAAAACAAGTTAAATATTAATAATAAACAAATACATATATACATAAATACATACATACATAAATACATACATACATACATACATACATACATGCATACATACATAAATACATACATACATTTAAGCAAACCACGTTATATATGAGTACTGAAATATGAAATCTTATGTATGAATATTATTTAACCCATTTCTGACCACTACCCGGTTCCGTTGAGACAAGTTCACGAAATTTTTGCACAAAGTTTGTATTTGTGATTGTGATAACAAATTAATAAGATTTAAACATCTACATATTTTTTATTCCGAAATACAGGGCCTGGAAAATTTCAGAAACCGTACAATTTTTGGTCCCGGAAAATTTGTCTGAACAACATTTGGAAATTTTTTGAGCTCAATTCTAAAGCTATTTACCTTTAGAATAGACCCATATTATAAAAGCAGTTTTTCGGAAATCAGATTTAAGATATCGGCGAAATGACCACTGAAGCGCTTTTGCAACACTAGCGCTTTAGGCGATCCATGTGTCTTTAATACCTGATGTTAGACAGCCTATGTATAAAAAAAATCGATTTATTCTAATAATAACTTAAAAAATTCCATTAACTTCATAATTAGTTAATTAGGTGATGTTGAAGTAACTGATGCGAAAACGCAACAGCGGTCAAAATGGGTTAATATAAACTTAAGTATTTAAATATTTAATATATGGTAGATACGTAGATATGTATGTTTTATGTTTTTTTCATATTGTTTACAATATCAAAAATAAATTTCATTCAACTAGAAGATAATTGGATGATATCGCTAAAATGTTATTCGGAAGACAAAAAAGTAATTTTGTGAAATATCCACCTCTAAAAGGAAACTAAATTATACATTAAATATTCACAGAAAAAATATTTCAAATTATTTTTGTAATAAAATATTTAACTAACTTTGTATTGGAATTTAATTATATTATTTATTAATATAATTAATTTTCTAATTGGTTTAAAAATATTTTTTAGATAAATGCACAGTTCCTTTTTAAAAACATGAAGTAAAACGAAAAAGTTTTTTTTTTTTTTAATTTTCAACTCATTATATCTATTTAGCAAAATTAGTAATAAAATAATCAATTATTGTAGTTTTTTATCATATTGATGGTTGGAGTAAAATCAATTAAAAATTAATTAATATTAGCAATTTCGTAATTGAAGTCGATTTTTACTTTTTTCTGTAAACCATAGTAGTTTTTTAGATATGCCATTAAAAATTTTTCAATTTGTATTTGTAATTTTGAGTACCATTTTTTCTAGTCCTACCCACCTAATGTGAAAGTTATATTTATAAAATATTAAAACCTTTGTTGTTTGTCTTAAATCATATGGCAATTAATTTAAAATATTTGTTATTATTTGCTAAAAGTCAAAAATCATTAAAAAAGGACATATTAATTAGCAACTAATCATATATAATTATTACTTAATAATCAAAAAATTTTATTCTTTAGCTTACTAAATCATGATTTGTATTCAATGTCCTTAGGTAATAAAATCAAAATTACATACATATGTATTTTTTAATAAATAATTTTCTTTAATTTTGCTTTAATACAATACTATGCCATCAATAGTAAAAAAAATAAATGTGAATATTGTTTTAAAGCAAGTAGTTTGGTTGGTACAATGCGAATACTTAACTACTTATTTTTTACATAATTTCAATATTTATAAGCAAATAAACAAAATAATCATTAATAATACTCATGTAATGAAGAAAACATTAAGAATAGTAATAATATTGAAAATAAAATAAAACAAGAAATAAATTATTAACGTAAGAAAAAAAAAATACCAGAAGCTTGTGGCAATTTTATAAATCAATAAATAATTACATCAAGTTTTAATAAAATAAAAATAAAAAATCAAGTTGAAATTAAAAAAAAAATAATAATAATAATAAACAGAATTAAGCCAGCATTTCAATTCTACATTTTGTTATTTTTATAACATTTACATAAATAAAATTACTTTTACAAAACGAAAGACTTAAGCAGCAAACCTGATTTTGGTGGTCAATACCACCCAAGCTAAAAAATTAAAGTTTAATCTTTTTTTAAAACTCATTTATATCTTGTCCAACAGATATAAAATTCTAACATTATCTTTATAAAAAAGCTTAATATAATTTAAAGTTATTTGATATAATCTTGCTTAATGTGTATTAAAAAAAAAAAATACTTTATTTTTTTGAGAGTTTGGTTTATTTAATGATATTTTTTTGAAATCATTTTATAATTGTTGGAGTTTTATTATAATGCTAATGCATTTATAATGTTTATATATACTTTGTCGCTGTTAGTGATAATTTGATATGTTAATATTTGATTTATATAAAATTTAAAGAAAAACTATTAGAGTTAATAAAACATTTTATGACACTAATAATTTAGTAAAGTTTATTTGGGTCTCTGGCTTAGCGGATGTTTAGTAATAAACCCCCTGGTGGAGTGTAAGATTAATATCAATTTCGTTTTTATGATTTAGGGGAAAAAGAAAATATTTTTCATAAAAATAAAAAGTTTACAACTTAATTTACATAAATGTTTAAATGAAAAAAATTGAGTAAATTTTAGAAGCTAAAAATTCTAATTTTTATTTAAAAATGGCTTTAAGATAATTTACTTTTCTTTAATTACTACAGAATTTTAATTAAAACTAATTTTAATTTAATAAAACTGCTAACATTTCTTAACATTTTCTTTACTAGTTTTAAACAATTTTTTTCAAATACAATTTGCTATTTAAAGAAAACATTTTTCAACATTTCTAAAACCATTTTAAATTAATTTCAAAAGTATTCTACATATGTCAGCTGCATGGCATATTTCACACTTTCCAAAAGAGAAAATTTCTAATTACTTGACAATGACTTCAAAGATCTTATTATAAAATTAATTAAAACAATTCGAATGTATCATCATCATCACTACCATCATTATTTTCATTCTCTTTCTATTACAATTGTGTATAATAATAATTTAAAACTCTTTAAATTAGCCAAGATATTTTTTAATTATTTTGATTGTAAAACAAACTGAAATAAATACACTTAAATAATTTCTATCTAGTTTTATTATAGGCATTAGAAACTAAATAATTTGTTTAAATCAAGACCGCCTGTGATCTTGAATAATAAAAGAAAAAATCTCTAACAAAACAAAATGGCATAAAATTCTTTATTTGCTTTAAAATTATAAAAATAAAGTTTAAATTAAATTTTTCTTAATATCACTGATTCATCAGTTTATTAGGAGGTTTGAAAAACAGCTGCTACTGTTACGAATGCATTTATTTAAGACTTAATATTAACTTGAGAAATATGATACATTTTGTGAAAAAAGTAATTTAAAAAATAAATAATCTTTTATCTTCATTCAAAATAGAATTATTTTAAGATCTAAAAACTTGATGTAATTTCTTTTTAGCCACAATAAGAGAATTTTTATAATATTCTTTGCAAAATTATATTATGGATATTTTAGTTT
>MINK01175233.1:197-11855 GCA_001735545.1 Phormia regina
AAAATGTTTGTGCTCCTTGCGTGAGGAAAATATAATGATTTTCCTAACTATTTTTATAAATTGTATGTTTCAGTACACATTTTTTATTACAAGTTTTCGTTTAGGGGAAGAAAATTTCCTTTTTCCCTCCCCGTGGATCCGCGACTGTAATAATATGAGAAATAGATGAAATTCCGCATACTTAACTCGAATCTGCTTTCAGTTTTTTCAGTGTCTAATATTTCGTCCTAAATAAGCTGATTACTTGAGTATATATCTCTATAATTCGAGAACGGTATGCAAAATTCTTATAAATAATACACCATAATTTTTTAAATAAAATTGGATTTAAATCATTTTACTAACAAATTTTAACCGCTCAATATTTTGGAAGATATTTCGAAATAAATATCCGAACAAAATTATTCATGCTAAATTCAAGATTTCTTGTTTTTAATAAAAGTTCTATCTAAAAGTGGAAACAACAAAAATGTTTCAGTTTATCATATTTATTTTAAAGGTGACAAATCTACGAGTAGATAAGGCTTCGTATTATAAAAATTGATTCACAAATCTCAATTTCATTCACAGTTAAGTTAGGATACCCATGCATACCTACAGTTAAGTAAAAAATAAGTGCTAAATCAGAATCCGCTTTTACTTTTTTCTATCACTATAGATTTTTTTAAAGGCATGACTAATATGACCACGCTTGTATAATTCGAGAATAGCTTATCCTATTTATTAAACTTCAATATATAACGACTTAAATTGTCTTTAATCTGAATTTATATATATTTTTGGCCAGTTAATATTTCCTTAGTTATTCGGTAATTAGTGGCGAAAACAATAAATCTTTTTAATTTTCTAGTATCAAGATCGTGTAAACGGTTTTAAAGTTATAGTCTTAATTTGACAAACCATTTTTAAATATTCTAGTCTGACCGCTGAATAAGGTCATGATATAAGTCATCCTCATGAGAAAAATTCAGTACGTGGTAGAAAAAAGTGAATGTAGATTCTTGTTTAACTAGTCAAAATCGATCTCACCTATTTTTTTTTTTTTTCAAGAAAAAATAAAAAAAAAAAAAATAATACATTTTGCTCACCACTGTATTTCTACTAAATTGCATGTAACATGGGTATTTTTGCTTAATTATGAATAAAATCAAGATTTATCCATTAATTTTGTAAATACATACTTTATTTTATTCCCAGGATTACCAGCTTTAAAATAAAGATTATAAATTGAAACATGTTTGTTGTTTTCATTTATTAAAATAAATTTTAATAATAATAAAAAAAAACTTGCATGAAAAATATTTTTTTGAACACTTATTTCAATTCAGAATAACTTTTAAAATATTGAGCACATATAAAAATCAGTTTTGGTGATTTGAAGATATTTTTAATACGCGTCTATTGTTGACTCACTTATTTCAATCGTACTTACTGTTCTTGTTAAAAAAAAGTGCAGACCAGATGGAAAAAGCTGGAAGAAAATTTGTTCTTAGCTCATCAAAATGCATCAAGTCAAGTATTCGCCTTTGGTGAAGGATTTCTTTGCCTACCAGTGTTATTGACTGTGTTTTATAAAAATTTCTCACAAGTTTTACAGTAAAATAGGCTTCTGGTGAATCGCTACTAATGTAATGAAGATTTGTCATTCCAGAATGGAAGGCACATCACAGCTGTGTAAAATTAACAATATTTATATAGTCCACAAGAAGTGTTAATGTATATTTTGAATTCTTATAGAACCCCTTATCTAAAACTACTTGTGAATTTTCGAATTTAATATGGCTCACATACATAAATTCTTACTAGTAAGGTCTTATCAACAAATACTTATAAGGAGTGCGAACGAAAAAATCTGAACACACGTTATGCCGCATAACTTTTTTCCGAAGCAATATTTAAAATTTTTGTTGATATCTTTGAAAAATATTTCAGTTATTATTTTTAATAACAATTTGTTATGAGTTTGGTCAAAATGTGCGGCGAAAAAGATGTACGTGCTATAAATTATTAAACAAATTCAAAAATCAAAAGAATTAAATATCTGCCGTCAAACTGTTTCCAATGTTATTTAATAGTATCAGTAGAATTCGACCATGGTTCGGGTGCGAAAAAGGTCCACATTATATTTTAAAGGCCAAGAAAGTTTAAAGCATATTGAAAAGAATTTCAAACACATTGGTTTGAAAAGCATCCCTGTTAGCTCAGTACTCAGGATATTTGATGCAAAAAGTAATACTATTGTGAAGTTTAAAACATTTAGAGTCTAAAATATTTCAGACTAGAATGCTGCAAAAAAATTAGAAGTAAATAATAGCAAGGAAATTAAAATAAAATTTCACACAAAAATTCTCATGTTGTGAAATACATGACGAAACGTATACACTGACAGATTTTTTGCAGCTTCCTGGTCAAAATTTGTTTGTTGAAGATGCTCGAGGATGTGTTAAGATAAGTTTAGGAGCGAAATTTTTCGAAATTTCCTAAAGACTTTCTGGCTTGGCAAGATTTATGCAGTTGCGACAAAAGAAGCAATTAATTTGTTACAGTGGTCTCTATAAATACCATAAAGTACAACGAAGAATGTTTGCAAGAAAATATTTTTCCTTTCATAAGATAACACAATAGGTCAACAAATTTTTGGTCTGATTTTCTAACATATTACTACTAACAATGCTCTGTAGTGGTACCAAAACAATTACATAGTTTTTGTACCAATTCCCTACATTATCCAGAGTTAAGACCAATAAGATAACACAATATGTCAAAAAATTTTTGGTCCGACTTTCTACTAACAATGCTCTGTAATGGTACCAAAACAATTACATAGTTTTTGTACCAATTCCCTAAATTATTCAGAGTTAAGACAAATGAAAAGGTTTTGGACTTTTTTGAAAAGAGAATTGAAGAAAGCCCAAAGAGAAGCAAGTAATTTGTTACAGTGGGCTCTATAAATACCTTTTGTCAACAAATTTTTGTTCCGATTTTCTAACTTGTTACTACTAACAATGCTCTGTAGTGGTACCAAAACAATTACATAGTTTTTGTACCAATTCCCTAAATTATCCAGAGTTAAGACCAATAAGATAACACAATAGGTCAACAAATTTTTGGTCCGATTTTCTACTAACAATGCTTTGTAATGGTACCAAAACAATTACATAGTTTTTGTACCAATTCCCTAAATTATTCAGAGTTAAAACTAATGAAAAGGTATTGGACTTTTTTGAAAAGAGAATTGAAGAAAGCCCAAAGAGAAGCAAGTAATTTGTTACAGTGGGCTCTATAAATACCATAAAATACAACAAAGAATGTTTGCAAGAAAATATTTTTCCTTTCAACATATTTTCGTTTCGATTTTCTAACATGTTACTACTAACAATGCTCTGTATTGGTACCAAGAAAATTACAAAGTTTTTGTAAATTATCCAGAGTTAAGACGAGTGAAAAGGTATTGGACTTTTGTGAAAAGGGAGGTATCACAAAACAACTATCAAACGAAAGGGTTATTAGAAAAATTCCTCAAGTTCATAAGTAGTGGATAGAGGAATAAAAATTATATTTTTCTATGATCTGAAGAACATTATCAATTAAACAAAAAGGCAATAAATCTCTAAAATTAGCCGTTTCAAAGTTTTTTAATTTTATATATTTTACTTTAACTTTTGAAAATATTTTACATGAAATCTCTTATCCCCTTTGAAAATATTTTACATAAAATCTCTTTACCATTTCAATATGAATAATCTGTCTCATTAACTTAAAAAATATGTATGTATATCTAAGAAGTTTCAGCAAAATGTTAGAGTTTGTTTATAACAATAACAGTATAATTTTATACATTAGTTTTTCTTTTGTCATTTAAATCTTTAAAATTAATTTTAACTACAATTGCTAAATTATTTTTTTATTTATTAGTATTAGTATTGTATATTTTGCCATTGTGGCACTAATACAGTTGTTATTTATTTATTTAATTACATATTTATTTGTTTATTTATTATTATGAATTTACACTGAGAGCATGTTTAAAGATTTAATTATATTTTAGGATTTATTTATTTATTTGTTTTATTCTTCTATATATATATATGTATGTTTTTTCTTAATTAAAATATTTCTATATAATAGTATTTATTTTGCTTTGCTTAGTAACTTAAATAATAAACTAATTAATAAATTAAATTATAATAATAACAATAAAAAAAAATCATCACTCATAGTTAGTAGTTTTAGTGCTGTGGATGATGGTTTGGAATTAAGAAGATGTAAACTACTAATAACCACCAACTTAATTTATATCTTTGGAAATCTTTCTTTACTTATTGGTTATAGTTTTCTTAAAGGCTTTAAAATGTGCTTAGTAGGTGTGAGTGTTATTTTGGTTTATCTTTAGGAATATATAAAGGGCTTAAGGATTTAAACCCTTTTGGAACTTAAAAAACCCGCCCCTCTACCTCTACCCTTTATAATGCCTAATTTCAGAGAAAACTTTCTCGAGCACCATGCCTTTCATCGCCCAACATAACACGCTGCGAGGGTGGTTCACCATATTGATCCTGATAGTAATTTTCACGCATCATGGTATTAAGACTAGAACAACGGAAGTAGAGAATTTCTTGAAAAGGTTTGCGGAAGTCACGATTTAGGGTGGCATAGATAATGGGATTGAGCAATGAGTTGGCATAACCCAGCCATAGGAACAACGAAGATAATGACTGTGGCACATGAGTGGTCTCGTTTTCCACAAATGGACGTATAAGAGCTAAAATAAAAAATGGCAGCCAGCATATAGTAAAGGCAGACATAATAATACCCAGTGTAGTGGAGGCCTTTTTCTCTTTGGCCAATTGAAAGCGTAATTTCTTTTGATGCGGTGAACCTAAAAGACCACTTGAACCAGAACCTCCACCACCACCTCCCGCTTGGCTGGCAGAAAGACCACCACAGGTGGAATAATTAAGTGAAGTATTGCCATAACTACTGTGACGATGTTGACCATTGCCACCCAATTCAGTGTGACCAGGCGGTGAACCGGTACCATTGAGTGCATGTTGTAAATGTGTTTGTGCTCTTTTCTCCTCCAATACAATGCGTCGTGCTGCTCTAAATATTTGATAGTATACAAACAACATTACAGCGAGTGGTATGTAAAAGGAACCTAACGTTGCATAAATTTGATATGCAAAATTTTGACAAACTGAACACATTGGATTGCCATGTTCGTCTACATGTTCATTGCCCAATATGAGTAGCGGTGGTAATGATATACAAGCGGCAGCCAGCCATACTAAGGCCACACATAACATCATGCGTCGTGGTGTACGTTTGACACCATACTCCAGAGGTTTTGTTATGGCCAAATAACGGTCAACTGAAATGGCGCACAAATTTAAAATGGATGCTGTACAGCACAGAACATCAAACGATACCCAAATGTCACATAAAAGTGGACCAAAATTCCACTTCTCCAATACCTCGTACAGCAATGCCATCGGCATGACTAAAACAGCCACACAAAGATCCGATAAAGCCAAAGAAACGAGTAAATAATTACAGGGACGACGTAATTTACGTACCATACAAACGGCAATACAGACCAAAACATTGCCGACAATGGTGCCCAAAATGACAAAGAGCAAAACAATGCTAACAAGCACCGTATGGACTGCAGGCATAGTAAATTCAACAATTGTTGTCGATGAGGCAGATGGGGAGGCAGGCTCAGAAGTTGCAGGTGAATAGAGCGTTGATGACAAGTTGTCATGGTGAAGATACGATGAGGGTGATGATGAGTATATGGATGGCAATGATGATAGAGACACTGTTGATAGGGTAGATGTAATGCTTTTGATTGTATTACTATTGCTATATGTAGACCAGGAGGCTGCTGTATTCGTATTGAACATAATGTTGTTGCTGCTTTCGCTATTATTGCCATGCAGGTTGTGGTTGCTGTTGTTACTAAAGCCATTGTTTGTTGTTTTATTATTATTAATATTGCTGGTGAAATTGCTGTGTATATCTAAATTTGTGTTGGCTTCTAAAATCAGAGCTTCAATTGGCAGTTGAGAAGATGTTAATGCTGTCAACAGAGACGAAGATGATGAAATATTTAAAAAGTCTGGTCTCGTTTTAATTTCGTTTATAGCCAATACTGTTCCCAAATTGAAGCCATCTGTTAGCCTTAATATCAAAAATATATAAAACAAAAAACGCACAATTGTCAACATGCAATATTTAAATGTTTGTGAGATCTTTTGCAATAGAAACGCTGGCGGCTGATGTTTTGTATTAAAACTGAAATTTTTAACAGCATTAATTGCATTTGCATTTGTTGTGGAGGAGGTGGTGGTCGTGGTGTTGTTGTTGTTTTTATTATACGTAATAGTAGAATCAATAGCTTTTGAAGTATTAGCATAAGTAGTGGTGATAGTTGTAGTATAAAACACGCCAGAAGCATGTAAAGAAGAAAACTTTAGGCTTTTGTTCAACTTGTTTTCAACTAACGAATCCATATAAAAAGTTTTATAAATAAAAAAAATTTAAGGAGATTTTAGGTTTAACGTGGGGGGAAGGGATTTATATGGGACTTAATTATACTAATAATATTTTTCTTAATCCTTTTAGTTTATCTAGTGATTTTGCTCTATATTTTAAATATAAAAAATTATTTTTTAAATTAAAATTATGATAATTATGATTTTACACGTTTTTTTTTCAGAGCCTTAAGCTTCCTTCATTCTCTTATCAAATTCTCGATTCGTATAGACTGCTCTCCAGTATAAGGTTTGAAATACTTTTAACTTTCTTCTTAAATTTTTTAGTTGTATATTCTTATACAAATCCATTTATTTATTTTAAATAAAAATATAAAAAAGTTTTTCATATAAACTTTACTCTTTTTGTTACAAGCAAACAATTTGGTCGCCTTAATGGCCTATTTACCAGTTTAATCTGTTTGTATATCCGTATGTGTGTGTCTATTATATTTACTTGATATTCTTAACATCTGACATTGTTCCAGTTTCAAATTTCCTTTTCCTTTTTGTGACTTTGTATGTGTAGGTGTTTGTGTATAAGTGTGGATGTTGTTGAAATTGATGTGCGTTTGAGTGACTGTTTACTTTATTCTTGTAGCTGTTTGTCATTTATCTTCACATGAGAGTGTGTCTGAGTGCTTGTAGTTTTACAACCTCAATATTATATTTCTATTCATCTAGTCATGTCATTCATTCATTCATTCATTCATTTCATCTTGTTCCACATCTTTGGTTTAGTTTGTAATTTTCATCCATTCACTCATTCAATGTTTGTCATTTAGTTATCTTTAACGTTTTTTTTTTTCTTCCTTTTTCTGCTTGTTGTTGCTGCTACCTTGGTTTATTTATCAGGTTACCTAATAATATGCTTCAGTTTATTTATATTTTTATTTTTTTAGTTAAGTGTGTATTCGTTTCGTAAAGTTTTTTTTTTCGTTTTCTTATCTATGTTTTTTTATGAAAATCTTGTTCCTTATGTTTTGAAACCGCTAAATGGAAACTCTTGATTGATTGTCCAAATTCTGTAAAGAAATAAAAAAAAAGTATGTTTATGTTATAATATACAACATTACATCATTCAAAAAGTTCAAAGTTCACTTGTTTACAAAAAGTTCTTTATAGAAAAAATTTTACTCCTTCGTGTATTAGAATTTATGTTTTTATAAAAGCTTGTAATTTATTAAATGCCTAAATGTGTCTATTTATTTTAAATAACAAATATTTTTAAAAATGTATAGAGGGTCCATATTGAAATTTCTTAGCTTTTAATTGTATTTGTATTTTGATATTTCCTACAAATTTCATCTCAATTAAGAAACTTGAGAAGAAAATTATCCCCTTTATTGTAATAGTTCCATATATTTGGTATAATTATGATTAGCTTTGTATGGTATTAACTCTTCCCCCTCCCCATGTTCAATTATAAGGTAATGGTTTGCACACCCTTTAGAAAAGTTTGTCTTGCTTTGACATATTTATAAAAATATTTACAACAACAAATTTGGTTCAAGATTTTTTGAAAAAAAAGGAATCCCGAGAAATAATTGACTAACACTTTCCCCTTAATTGGACACCTAAAGTTCACTTCACTTACAGGGAAATTTTTCTTACATAATTTAGAAAAGATTATCTTGTTATATAACAGTTTTAGAAATAATGGTTTTAAAACATGTTCTAAATATTTCCCTGTGTAGATTTTTTGAAGCTTAATTTGAGATTTGGCAGCAAAAATCTCATAATTCCCAAAAAACTTTAAAAAATTTTCCGAAAAATGGGTTACATTTTCCCAACAAATGTTGGGAAGCCAAAATATTGCGACACAGATTTTCTCAGATAATTTGAACTATCGAACTATCTGTACAAATTTCGTTATCGTACATGCTTTTGTTCAAGAGATCAACAGAAAACTATGAAATGAAATATCAATGAACACCTTGTGTTTTCCCTATATGGGAGGTGACGGTAAAGTGTGCAGGACACGCCCATTTTTTGTTTCCGAGTTCATAACGACACTCAAACTATCCGTACGTAGAGTTGAAAAATTTTAATTTTGATGGACGCAAGATCTGTGATAGAGGATAAGGTACTAAAAAATCGAAACTTTTTGTTGTATAATTTGCAAACTAACAATAATACCAAAAAGTTGAATAGTTGTCGTTATTCATTAAAAAAATAATTGGATAATCTGGTGCTTTTTTGAAAATCAGCCGTTTTAGGGAGAAAAAAGGTAAAAACTGTATATTGGCATCATATGTATCTTTGAAACCAATGAACATACAGATAAAATTTATATCGTATTCATATCTTATCAAAAATTGAGAAATAAAAATTCGGTATTTTTTAGAAATTCAAACGTTTAAGGGGTAAAAATAGTAATATGTAATATTTAATTTAGAACATGAAATTAGATATACATGGTCATATATGGTACTTTTTTGTTTTTCTAATGGTACTCTTTGATTATTTTGTAATTATGGACCTAGAAAGATGAAATTATTGATATGTAGGGAAGTGAATGTGAATCCATAGGGGGAGATTTTATGGTACGTTTTTGTTCTGATGGTACTTTTTGAATTTTATATAATTTTTAATAGATATATGGTCCTAATGAAAATTCATTATGGGACAGTGTTTTTCGTCCACATGATGGTTTATTATATTCTTAAAGAATTTCGAAGTCAGTGATTCCATGTCATGTTGAAACATCCTTTACTATTGAAGAGTTTTTCATAAAAAAATTAATTTTAATTTATATTATTTTTCAATAAATACTATAACATAATGTCAAAAATAACATATTTAACATGCATTGAACTTTGGTATAATTCTTCAATTTTATTTAAAAAGTAGAACTATATTTTAAATTTTCAAATATTGATTATTTTACATACATATGCGAAAAATTTCCATTTCATTTCAAATTTCCTAAAAATACAATGTAAGTACATACATACTTCATAAAATTTAATAATTAAATTATAATATTAAATCACAGTGTACAAAAAGTTTATCTTGCTCCACTTCTTATATACCAAGATGACAATAAAATGTCTTATTATGGCTTATATTGAAACATGACATTTGTAAATGTTCTTGCATTTCACTTGTACGCTCCAGTAGCATGCATGACAATAAAAATGAAATTTTATTCTTGAAAATTATATTGACATATTACAAATGCTAAAATGAAAAATTCTACTTAAAATGGTATTTGTATGAAGAATTTTGTAGACTTTGTAGATGATATCATATTATGTTTATATTTTTATTTTTATTATGATAAAAAAAAGAAAAAGTTAAAATATTTTTGATTTAAATTTAAATGTATATAGAGGAAATATTTATTTTACAAATGGATGTGGATCCTCGACATTTATTTTTATAGTTTTTTTTTATTTTTATTATTGATAACTTTTTATTTAATAATTTAAATATTTATGCATAATTTATGTATGGGGGTAAACAATGACGTATGAGTAATATTAATTATTTATATCAAGTATAAGTATTTATCATTCATAAAAAATTTCTATATTAATGCTAATTATTATTTAGCTGAACCTGAAAATAAACATGTCTTAGTAAATATTGATATTTGTTATTGTGAAATACTAACTTTTCAGATATTGAGATTTTGAAGCAAATCTCGAAAAAGACTTGTTAGATTTGGTTCAATAATAAAATAAAAAATTGATTTAAAATAGCTTTAAAGATATGCTCATATTACTTTTGAATACGAATAAGTTTTAAGAATGCAATAAATAAATAAAATTAATATTTTTTTTTTTTTTAAATCGGAAAAATTTACATACACACTGTAGTTCTGAAAAGCTTTTTTTGGAAATAATTGTCCAACTTGTAAAGTACTGGAGATATCTTAATATAGTTTCACATGTTGACAGTTATGCTGTTTCTGGGTTAACTTAGAAGAGAGCAGATTCTTAACGGGTCAAGGTAACAGAAGGTGGTCCTGAAAATTGGGTCATTTCGTGTATGTATTTTGTGTTTTTAAATTGTTAAAAAATAATTAATAATATGAGAAAAACGAAATTTTAAATGTACACTCCTTGTAAATTTCTAAAAAAAAAACAATATCTCTTTTGTATTAGGAGATATTTGGGTCGAAATAATTTTTTGTCTTTTTTCTAAATTTTTTAACCTTGCGGGTTTAATATTTACCAGATTTCTAAATAATAAATAATATTATAATAAGATTAAGGAAAGCGATCGATAAATCTTAACACACGTTTTTCCTCATAACTTTTTTTCGAAGCAATGTTCAAATTATTTTCTTTTTTTTATCAGTTATTAATATGTCAGTTATTATTTTTAATGACAACCATGTTAATTTGTTGTGAGTTTGATCAAAATGGGGGACAAATTATATATATAATGGGGGACAAATTATATGTATAAATTATTAAACAATTACAAAAAAAAGGCCAAAATATTAAATCTCTGCAGTCAAACTATTTCCATTGTTATAAAATAGTATCAGATGAATTTGACCATTAATCGGAAACATAATTTGGGGAGAAAAAAGGCGCACGTGAAAATTTTAAGGCCAAGAAAATTTAATGCATATTCAAATGGCTTTCAAACACATCTGGTAGAAAAGTACCACTGTTAGCTCAGTACTCAGGCTATTTGGTACGAAAAGTTAGTGCCAATATGTAGTTGCAAACACATAAAGTCCAAAATGTTCAAGACTGGAATACTGAAAAACAATTTAGAAGCCAAGAATAGAGCATGGAAATTACAATAAAATTTCATACAAAAATTCTAATGTTGTAAAATGCACCACGTTACGTATGTACAGATATATTATATGCAGATTTCTGGTAAAATTTTGTATATTGATGATCCTCGAGGTTATGTAAAGATAAGTTTAAAAATGAAAAAATGTTGAAGTTTCCTACAGAATACATGGTTTGGCAAGATTTATGCTGTTGCGACAAAAGAAGAAATTTTTTTGTTACAGTGCACTCTATGAGTACTGAAAAAAATAATAAAGAATGTTTGCAAAAAATATTTTTCCTTTTATAAGGAAACACAATGGGTCTACATATTTTTGCTCCAATTTGGCTTCATGTTAGTACTTAAGAACGTTTTGGAGTGG